>JALBCR010003677.1:0-60557 GCA_030710515.1 Abscondita cerata | reverse complement strand
TTATAATTTCACTTTGCGTTTTTTGTTTATTCCAATAAAATTGTATATTCGCTAACACTGTATTGATGTCGTGAAGAAAAGAAGTGCAAATATCTCTACTAGTTCCTACATTAATCTCTAGGTACTGCATGAAAACAACAAAACAGTTGTTGTCAGTTTGGTAATTCAGTAAATGAATTATTGTTATTATTTTACTTTATTTATTATATTGTTGTATATTTCATTTGTGTAAAATTAAAGCTCAATTGTTTTACACTAACAATATCATAGCTAATAATTAAAACTTAACACTTTTTAGAACAAATTGAAAATTATATTATAGAATCATAGAAATGTCAATAAGTGTAACTCTAACTACTTTTGAATATACTACAATTTTGCTATTGTAACTCAGGTTTCGATTGGTTCAATCATGAGATATTTGAATTATATATTTGTCAAATACAATAATACTTTTATCTTTAATTCAATCTTTGGTCTCACTTATAAACGAAATTTTTCATATTTATATAGTTGTGCAGTGTTTAAACTTTAGGTTCAGAAAATATAGTTGTAAAACTAACCGAGAACACCGAAAAAATGGTGTGGTTTCAAATTTTGAATGAAATTCTGGTGATCAAGCAAATTGTATTAGTGGACTGTATTCTGCGTTGTGAAATTATTGAGAACTTCTTAAGCTATCGAAATAGATAATGTTTTTTTAAAAGTAATTGATTATAATCACAGGTACAACAAGAGAAAGCTAAAATGTGTTTCAGTGGACCGTGTCATTATTGTAGAAAGTAACACTACTAAATATATGTATGAAAGTGTTAGACAACATAATGGGAAAAAAGAATAATAAATGTAACTTAAGAAACAATGGTAGAAGAATAGGTTCAGATAAAGAAGGGCATATAGTATTAGATAGTAAAATAAAAAATAAGCGAAAAGAAAACATTGATTTATTTGGCATTGTTGTATTTAGAGAAAGCGCAATATAGAAAAACTGAAGGGAAGGTATCTAATCACAAAACCCAAAAAAGTCAAGAATAACAAGACAATAATTATAAGAGATCATAAAATATCAAAAAACGTTTAAAACAAACAGGGAATTAAGAAAAAGAGGAAGCATGACACTGCTATGTATATTAATATAGGTGATTGTGTGTGTCTGTCTGTCTGGTATTTTTGGCCGCCCAAGCTGAGCATCCCCGCGACTGAAAATTGACTCACATGACAAAAATTTTGGCGAGTAATATAGGCTAGGTCCCATCCTCGGAGTGGAACTGCAAGCAAAAGTAGAACTATTGGGCCCTTTCATCATCAATTCAATTTTATTTAGCCTCATTTTTCGTATTCCTATTTTAATTTTATAAGCATATACGTCATATCTTCCTCATCTTACGCAACTATAACTTGATCAACTGCAAACATGAGGGAATGTAAGATCCGATTTTCTTATTCGAATTTCCATTCAACCACATTTCCTGTACCATACCGGTTTTATATAAATATTAAATAGAGTGGAGACAAGGTACACCCTTGCTTTAGCCTCTTCGTTACTTTTAAAACTCTGTAAATCTCCCTCCCTATCTTTATCTTTTTGCCTTTGTATTTTTATATAAATTTTTACTATCTCCATCCATTTCTTCTTTGAACTTCACTTTTCCTCATTACTTAGTCGAAGTAAGCTATAGTCGTCATATCTTCCCCATCTTACGCAAACATAACTTCTTGATCAACTGCAAACATGAGTGGAATGGGCATCCGATTTCTTGTTCTGAATTTCCATTCGTCCACTTTACTTCCTGTACCATACCTGCTTTATATAAATATTGGGGCCAGGAATGGAGACAAGGTACACCCTTGCTTTAGCCCTTCGTTACTTTCAAACTCTTTGTAAATCTCCCTCCTATCTTTATCTTTGCCTTTATATTTTTATATAAATTTTTACTATCTCCATCCATTTCTCTTGAACTTCTTTTCCTCATTACTTGCCATAGTTGATATCTTGGGCACTGTATCATACGCTTTTTCTAAATCTACAAATGTTAAATGTGTTTAAGCTTCTGCTTCTGTTCTTCTCTATTACTTAGCTTATGCAAAAGATATTATCCAGGCATGATCAATTACTTAAAACCGCCTTATTCTTCACTAAATTCCGTTATGTATGTTTCTATTTTATATTTTACTACTTTCCCAAAAACTCTAACTATAGCTGGTAAAATCATTATTCTACGATAACTCTGGAGAAAGCTTTTTGTCACCTTTCTTATAAATTGAAGTGATTATTTGTATATTTGTCCGTCTTCAATTTTTTGAAACATTTTAGTGATTATTTGTATTAGTTTTTTCCTTGTCCTAATAGATCGATTTTGTATATTTTTTTTGACCTTACCATCAAGGGTATTAGTCACGAAATATTAAATTGTGTTATTTTTTATTAAATAGATTTTTAATTTTGTTTAAGAATTGAAATATTATTTTGTATAGTGCAACTTTCTCTGTTTTGAGTGTATCGGGTAACCATATTGGTAGGGAAATACCATTTTCTATTAACAATTCAAAAAGTTGATTAATTAACGGGTAGTATATTTGACAATTGAACAATATATGACAAAGGTTGCCAACTGCTCTACAGTCACAAAAAGGGATTGTCTGTGATTCCAATTTTATGTAAATGAGATGGAAATATTCCATGATTTAGTTTTAGCCGAATAAAGGGTTAATATAAAATACCGACTAAAGGTAGGATTTTTATTGTACCAATGATGAACTGGTATATGTGGATGAATTTCATAATAAAATGTTTTTGAACTTTTACCATATTCTTGCCATCTACGTTCCACATAATCACGACATTCATTCTAATATACGAGAAAATATCCTCAAGCAAAAGGTTATTGTTATGTTCCCAGTTGTTACTTTGATCTTTAGCTATATTGTCTGCTATAAGGTTACCTTAATATTGCTACGAGATTTAACCCATAGAAGGCATATATACTAATGTTTTGTCTAATGTTAATATAAAGATATTCTATAATCTCAACAAATAATAGGATTTGAGAATTCTACTACTATCTTGAAAGTTTTTGATGCTTTTAAGCACCGATTGGGAATCTGAAGAAATAGTTACGTTTTTTAATACAATTATTTAAGGTCCACTTAATTGTATACAGGATAGCCGCTGCTTCAGCTGAAAAGATACTTGATAAGGAGTTAAGCGTAAATGAGTACTTATAATCAATTAAAGGTATATATACTGCACTTTTACTCAAGATGGGGTTTTGGAACGATCAGTATATATAAATACAGTATTTACAGAAAATTCAGATTTTATTTCTTTAAAAGCAGGTTAGCGTTTGTAGATCGATAGTAATCCGGTATAATAATACGAGGTTTGATAAATAATGCTTCATATTGTAAGTTAAATATCGACCCCTTCCGATAGTAGTTTAATAAGTGAAGACGAGTGCAATTATCAAATGCTTTCTGCCAGAGGCGGCCAATTTTTCTTGATCCAGTACACCTCTGTTATGTTTTTTGACGAATATGTTGTAAATTTTAGTAAACAGTTGGGGTTTTTTATATTTCTGTTTTAAGAAGAACTTACATGCTAAAAGGAGTCTTCTATTCCATAGTGGTGATTCTAAACTTTCAACAAGACAGGCTTGATTAGGGGAGGACTTCATAACGCCTAATGCAATTTTTGATTGCTTTAAATTGTACCCCTATCTATTTTTTTCAAGTTGTTATTACTTGCCGATCCATACAAGGTACAGCCATAATCTATAATGCTCAATAATTAATTGGAGCCCTAGAGTTGGTTGAATCCACGTATATTTGTCGATATTCTTATGTTTGAACCATGTATTTGCTACTCTACATAGAGTCATTAGTCTTAGCCTGTTGTTGCTGTGGCATCTCTCAAATCTTCCTACTGTCGCGTCATTTTTTCTTTTTTTACTCAGCTGTTTAGATTACCAATGATAATCATTTTCCCACTGCTTATTTACTATTTCCATTTATTTCCTATTATCATTATAGATTGTCCAAATATATTCATTTTTATTGTAACTGTCACTAACTTCTTCCCACGTTTGTATCGTGTTTGTCCATTTACTCTTTACAGACACTCCGCTTTTTAAACTAAAACTAAAACGTTTAAAATAATACTTTTATGTTATTTATTTACAAATAAATAATTAACCTGTACTGTTTTCTTACTTCATTCTTGTAAAGAAATAGCACTTAAAAATTGGCATATCGAGCGCCAACTTAAGAGCAGGTCGGACAGTCATTGTTTATCTACGATATAAGTTCTATGTAGTCGATTTCTAAACACAAACATTTCTTGAAATTACTTTAAAATACACATCGTTCTGTATAACCCCCAGTCATCTGATTTAAATAATTCGAATTCATCATCATCATCATCATCACTCAGCTATAGTAGTCCACTGCTGAACATAAGCCTCTCGTTTATTTTGCCACTCTGCTCTATCTTGAGCCATTTGTATCCAATTACCACAGATTCTTTTGATGTCATCGGTCCATCTTGTGGGGGGGCGCCCTCTACTACGATAAGCTTCGTACCTCGGACGCCACTCCAATAGTTTTTTAGACCATCTTCCGTCCGTTCTTCTAGCTACGTGGCCGGCCCAGTTCCACTTTAAAGTTGATTATCTATAACACCTGTTCTTTGGCGAATAATCTCATTTGGTATTCGGTCTCTGAGGGAAATACCCAGAATAGCCCTCTCTATCGCCCGTTGGGTGACACGCAGTTTCTTTGCTGACTTTTTGTAAGCGTCAATGTTTCGGCTCCGTATGTCATCACTGGTAATATGCACTGATTGTATACTTTTCGTTTTAGACTGATGGGAATATCCGACTTGAAAACATACTTTAATCTTCCAAAGATGCCCACCCCAAGCCTACTCTCTGGAGAAGTTCGCACGTCTGGTTGTCTCGTCCTATTCGGATCTCATGACCCAAATATTTGTAGGTGGTGACCTGTTCAATAGATTTGCTTCCAATAGTTATGTTTTCACTGGGGACTAGGTTTGTCATGACTTGCGTCTTAGCAAAGTTAATTCTTAGGCCAACTTCCTTGAAGCATTGTATAATTTTTCCAACATCATGGACGCTTGATCTATACGGTCGGTGATAAGGACGATATCGTCTGCAAATCTTAAGTTATTTAATCTTTCACCGTCTATATTTAGGCCCATTTCCAATCGATTTTCTTACATGCATGTTCGAGCAGTGTGGTGAACAGCTTTGGAGAGAGGGTATCTCCTTGACGTACACCTTGTTCTATTCGGAATGTTTTTGTGTTTTTATGTAGTCTTACACACGCCGTTGCTTTCTCATATATACCCTTAATCAGTGCACTGTACCTGTAATCAATTCTGCAGTCTGTTAATGATTTGAGCATATGTTGTTGGCTGGTTGAGTCAAAAGTTTTTTCATAGTCTACGAAAACAAGGATGAGAGGTTTATTATATTCTGTTCATTTTTCTATAAGAGTCTTGATTGTATGTAAATGGTCATTCGTACCGTACCCTGCTCTAAATCCTGCCTGTTCTTTCGGCTGGTAAAAATCTAATTTTGGAGTTAGGCGTTTAGCAATGATCTTCATAGTTTATACAAGTGGGATAGGAGACTAATGGGTCTGTAATTTGCTAGATTACCAATGTTCCCCTTCTTGTGCATTATTACTATAGTGGCGTTGTTCCACTTTGAAGGTGTTACTCCTTGATGTAGACATTCATTAAATAATTTACATAGGGCTTTAATAACTATGTGTCCACCTTCCTTTACTGCCTCTATAACAATTTCTGTCTTCTCCTGGTGACTTATTATTCTTCATCTCAGACACCGCCTTTCTTACTTCACAGTAGGTTATGTCTGGTACATCTTCAGAGCCCTGGTTCAGTATTCTTGGGATAGGTACCTCTTCTTCATCTGGTTTTCTATAAAGTTCTTCATAGAAGTCTTCGACAATTTTACAATTTCATCCTTGTTGGTAGTCACTTGCCCTGCCTTATTTTCTAGTTTGCAGATGTTGTGTTTTCCCACTTTTAAATTTCTACGTAAAACTTTAAGACTCTTGTTGTTTTCAATCACTGTATTTATTTTCTCTGTATTAAATTTTCTGGTATCTTTTCTTATAGCCTTTGATATTTCTTTATTTAGTTGTCTTAGTTCCTCGTTGTTTGTGGTGTATTTGTTCTGTAGTTCTCTTCTTTTCGTTAGTAGCTGTTTTGTGCCTCTAGACAGTTTTTCTTCTTTTCTCTTCTCTTTGGTTCATATCTTTTACGTGTCTCTTGCAATGCTGTACATATTTTTTCATTTAAGTTCTCAACGTCGGTTCCCAGATTTTCAATACCTTCTAAGTCATTTTTTAGAGTCTCTGTATTCATCGGAGTTATCTATGGGATTACACATTGATCACTACCAATTGAGATACTATTAAGAACCTGGACGTCATGCACTATATGCTTGTTATCCGAGACGATGTAATCTATCTCGTTCTTGGTAGTACCGTCTGGGCTTGCCCAAGTCCATTTGCTATTTGGCTTTTTCTTGAAAAAGGAGTTCATCGCAAATAGATTGTGCTGCAGTAAGTAGTCTAAAAGCATAGTTCCTCTATCATCTGAATCCAAACGACCCCATCGCTGTTTCGTTGTCGTCTGCCTTATGTCCTAATTTGGCATTGAAATCTCCGATAATAAAAGTAAAGTGCGTGCGAACCTTTTCTATTGCTTTGGTGATGTCTTCATAAAAGTTCTCTATTTCGTCTTCACTATGCGTAGATGTTGGAGCGTAGACTTGTATTATTTTAAGACTGTATCGTTCATTCAGTTTTAGTACCATAAATGCAACTCTCAGGCTAACATATTCAAACTGCACTATGCTATCTTTATGTCTCTTGTGAACTAAAAAGCCTACGCCTCCTTCCGACATATTTTCATCGCCTTTGTAGTACAGCACATTTTCAGACTGCAGTGTCATCTCTGCTTCACCTTTTCTTCTTGTCTCGCACAGGCCTAGAATATCCCAATTTATATGAGAAAGTTCATTTTCTAGTTCTAGTATTTTCTGATCCGATCCAAGTGTTCTAGTGTTGTAAGTGGCTATTAGCAATTTTCGTCTTCTGTGGTAACCTGATCTACCTGGGATTCTTCGCACCCTCCGCATTCTGTCTTGTCCGATTGCTACCGTAACCGGGGATCATCATGCTGCCGGAGACTGAGGGCCGTGGTAAAGTTTGTGACATCATTTATACGAGGTTTTTAGCCTTTTCCTATCACGCTGGCCAGACGGGTTGATAGGGGTAAGGAATATTTAGAGCAAATGGTATAGGATTGGTAAGGAGCTGGGGGTAGGACAATGGTTTCCCTGTATGGTATTGGGAGATAAACCAAGGCTAGCGTCTGGCAGGGGTGCATCCCTGAAGTAGATCTGTTATCTATCGGGTTCACAGATAAGTATCTACCCGCCACCATAATTCGAATTAGCTGCATTAAATTTTGAGTAAAACATTTATATTCTTTAGTTGTATTGTGTGTTCGCTTTAATTATGCAAAAGCTATGTATTAATGTAATTTATTAGTGACGTGGACGTTATGTTCACTAATTAGACTACGCACATTCGCATAAAGAGCTACTATAAAATAATTATGGCGTTTCAAATTGCTTTTAAACGAAACAAATAAAATCTTCTAAATTATATTAAACACAAACTTTCCGTCTGCAGTTTTAATTATCACGCCTCAATTGGTTGAAGCTTTGTTTAATTATAGAAATAAATTGCATGAAACCATCTTAGGGTTGACTTGATAATGAGTTTTAATGAATAGCATAACGATGTTGTAGATTTTAGTTTTTTCTTTGCTGAACAAAAAGAATGAATAACAAGAAGTTGTTAATGAAGGTTATAAAAGTGTACAAAACATAATTGCTTTTGTTATAAAGATTGTCTTGTTTGAAAATATTGCTAAACCGCTAAAATATTTTCTTCTTAATACATACACATGAAATAGGATTACAGTTCTATCATTGCATTATGTCATTAAATCAGTTGTACTAACAAGGTATGGTAATAAAAATAGCCGTGAGTTAAACTCTCGTCCTTATTTAGACGTTCTAAATTTGAAAAAGCCTAACTTTAATATAGTTATTTAAAAACTATAATTTCTTTTAATAATAGGTCGGTGCTTTTGGATACGGAGAATAGAGATATCTGTAAGTAAGCTTACCTTATTATTAACAAAGCAGGTGAGATTTATATGTATAATAATATACTGTAAAAGTTTTGGTTGTTAGAAATTACTTTTGTATGGAGTTTTATTTCAGTTGCTTTTTATAATAGCGATTCTTTTGTGAAATAAAAAAGAATATCAATTGAAATAATTGAGGAGTAGATTCAGTTCGATTAAGCGAATCAGAATGGTATACAACTACACACTAAACCTATTGCTTATGATCTTTCTCATAATTCTAAACTGAAGGTAGAATTTTGAAAGTCAATACCTTATTTTAATTTAACAAAACTTTGCTTTTAATCATTGTATGCACACTGTAATACTATTTTTAAGAGAAATACATTTTCGCATCTGAATTACTGTTTGAATGGAATTTTATTTCAGTTGCTTTTTATAATGGCGATTCCTTTGTGAAATAAAACAAATAATTGAAATAATTGATTCGATTAAGCGAATTTTGGGGTGGTATATAACTCTACTAAATTTATTGTTTCTTTTCTAGAATTCAAAAGATAGCGATTTCTGAAAGAAGTTCTTGATCAATAATCATTTTAATAATAGTTTGCTTAGTGCTTTAATGATTGTAGGCAAATTACAGTGCTATTTTAAAAGAAATAAATTTTTTTATTTGTTATCCCGACTTTTTTTGTACAAGATACTAAATATTACAAATATTATAAAAGTACTCGTTACAGATGACTGTTCAAATAAATTTGCTTATGGTATCGTGAACTTCAACAACATACAAACGGTCTGATTTTTATTTAAAATGCACACAAATTATTCGCAATAAGTATAATATAATAATTTCAATTGTTTCATCAAGTGCTCGTAATGTAAATAGTTTAAGAAGATTTTGCTATTACAAAAAATAAATCCAAAAGTAAAATTACTACTTTTTAACAATAATAGTTGATTTCAAAGTTAGAACTATATAGTCAGAAGGCCTGTGACATAATGTGTCGGGAAACTTGTATGTCAGTTTTTAGATCTTAGGTGTAGATTAAGCTATGCGAAACGTGCAGATACTAAGCGACATGAGGCCCAAAACAGTTCACCGTTAGATTTGGGTCCTTACAATATTGATGCAATATATTTTTTCGAATTGTACGTCAGCTTTTTGCAGACAGATTTCTAAGGTATGGTTTAGTTACTAAAGCCAAAAAAGCTGACGTTTTTATCTAAACCCAAACGTTCAGGCCTACACATTCTCATTGTGCATTGGGCACTGAATCTGTCAGCTTTTGTAAATTGCTTTTTCCTTTGATGAAATATCATTGAATTTCAAAAGCTGACGTTTTGGTTAAAGCGGTGAAAAGTTAAAATCAGTTTTAAATTCTCCAGCACTTCTTCCTTTACCTACAAATTAAATAAATAAAAAAAGTATTTTTCAAATTAATTACATATAAAAAAGCACATTTAGCATCCTTAAATGTTGTAACATGTATATTAGTCTGAGATGGAATCCTACAATAGAACTTTTATATTGTTCCATTTCTTGTTTTCATGAGCAATTCCATGTGCTAGAATTTATTGGTAAATCCATTCTGATAAATCTATTCAAGATTTTTTTAAATTGGGTGTATGTGAAAAACTTGAATACCATCAAGATCCTAAAACAGCTTTCTATATGAATTTTCTTAACTGTAGTTGTCTTTCTACCTGTAACGGCTGTAGCTTCAAATATCAAAAGAAGCGACGGCTTTAGCGGTACAACCTAGAAAGAAAAATTAAATGAATTTGGCTCGATCTAGCGCACTAAATTAGTGGAGGACAAAAATATTTATAGTAGTTAGAGCAGCAGCTTCCGGTTTTGTCGGGAAGTTGTCTGGATTCCTGAATAGCTATAAGAATTTTGACTGCTGGTCTAACAAGGCGCCACTAGCTAGGTAAAGAAAGAAATAAAACCGACTAACAGGAGATCAACAGGTTTTACTTACTATCTAATATGCTAAATCGAACACAAACCAGAAATAGAGAGACAAACAATACAGTATAACAAACAAATCTTAAAATAAAATAGTAGGATGATGTGACAGAAATAGAGAGACTGTCGTATTATGGCAGTGCGTATTAGCAGCAGCCTCGCTTGCAATAAATCAGGCTTTTAGTTAAGATGTCAAATTTCAGGTAGGTTTTAGTTAAACGCTTGAGTTAAGAGTTCTCATTCAAATTAAACAAAAAGAAAGTTGCTGCTATTAAGACTCTGCCTACACATATCATTGACACACGGGGAGTTACAATAAATCTAAACAACAAAAAAAAAGTAAGTAGGTACCTCTTGCTAACTCAAAAGGCCTATTGTGTCCGCGACAACCGCTCTAAATTAAGCACCCCAACCTTTATTGAGCTGATTTAAACAAACTTTCGTTTAACGAGAATACACCGAATAAAAGTTACTTAAATGTTAATTATCGAGCCGTTTATGTCATCTGTACTGGAGCTTCATACGCATTATTATTTATGAGTAGTTCCTGGGAATGAAAGTATTCTGCTAACGATAGTATCGACAGTTCGGGAAGGTAGATATACCTAGGGATTCCTCTTAGGGTGGCGTGTGGAGACGAACAGCACCCACGACTCCCTGCCAGAAGTAGGTAAATATAACTTGATTGATTGATTACTGCGCAGCCGTGGTGTTGTTGTTCATTAATAGGAAGGTTCTTAGTTAGCTACTCCAGCACCCTCGAAAGTTATCCCAGTATTGTACACAAAGAGTATAAGATGCCGAAATACAACGTGCTAAAGCATATGTAGCGATCAGAATTAAAAACAAATAGGAAAAAACCCAAATACTCGTGGTGAATGTAGCTAGATTAAACGTAAACGCCAATTTATATTGGAAATTGTGAAACCCACATTAAATACATTTTGGTGAAAATTTCACTTTAGAGAAGATGCTAAACACCCATGTGTATCAAACGAGAAAGGAAAAATGTCCGGGGTCCGTCTCGAAAATTTAGTCTAATTAAATTTCCACCAATCGACTCACGTCCTAATACGAGAAATAAAACCGTAACATTCCTCTTATCCAGTATTTCTTATTTTCTTACTGAAGTACTAAAATCAATACTGCAAAAAAGTTTGTACTAAATAAAACACTTTTTAACTTTAACACATTCTTGTTCTCTCTTCTTTTAGTAAGGATCGACAACTGTTTTAAATTTTTTCAATTCCTATACAGCTGTTGATAGTTAGGACATGTTTTTTGCAGGTTTTTTATTGCTTCTCTTTTTCATCCTTAAGCTTAATCACCTATTATTCCATATCAGTTATATATAACCTACCCAGAGTTATAGCATTTCATTAAGTTTCATTTGATAAGGTAGTTACTAAATTACATATAACCTGGTACATTTCAAAAAGTAGTAAACCACATGTTTCATGTTTCCGAATGCCTTTAATTCGATAGGTACATAAAAATCATATAGCTCTAGTTTGAAGACATAGTCAGTGGCAAACTGGAAACAAAAGGCTAACCGGAATTTAATCTTTGTTTGCAAATACGAAGGCTAGACGATAAATCTGACGCTAACGAAGAATTTTCTCGGTATCTCAGTCCAGGTACATTGGGGATAGTGCCATGATAGCAATCCATTTTCACCAAATTTCCACGTACTATTAAATGCTCACTAGTTTTACAATTCACCTGCTGTTACAAGTAATTTTAAGAAGTTAAATAATGGCATTAAAATTTAAAAGATTAGAACTCCACGGTAAATTGATGTATTAATTTTTCTAAAAATGTTATGTAATTAATGACAATTAGAACAGAAAAAATGAACTGTATTACTTATGCATGTAATTTAAACGTCCACAAACTTTATAAATAACAATATTAATTATGATATTAAAATCAGCAGAGAAAATTCAAACTCGGGTGCGCTTGTGCAGTTTAACTTCGGGAAGATATACCCATCGCACTTTCTTGGCTTATGGCTCTCTCTCTATACCTGAAGTATACTTAGCATTAACACCTTAACTGCGGCGACCGATTTGACTACCCTGTCGTTCACTGCGGTACATATCCCCGGCGATATGCAGTGCGACTTGATTCATATGCGGTACATATCGCTGGCGATATGTAAGTGATTTTATGTAAAACTCTTTTTTCGAAATAATCAAAATTTTATCTGTTTGTCTGTCGGTCATTCAACAGTTGAAACTTCAATGCATTTATGTTTTTAACCGCGCCTACCTCCAGTATGCAGAACAGTATAATTGACGTCTAAATATCACCCAATAGAATTTAATGATTTATTGCAAATAAAACTTTTATTCAAGAAACTAACAAAGAAAATACGTCAAGACGAAAACATTTTAATTTTGATGAAATTCATTAAAACAGTTTAAACAAAAACCAGGTAAACCAGGACATTCTCTACAAAAGCTGGTTGTTTTCTTGACTTTTTTGTCTGCTTCTCTACTAGACAGGGTTTCCTAAGTTTGTTGTAAATAACCCCGGCAAACTTTTTCTTCTTTCGTCCTGGTCCATCGGGTTTTATAAAAGTGGGAGGCGTCTCTTGGGTCCTTCGGTTTTAGTTAAGTTAATCGGCTTTATTAAGTCTTCTGCCAATTGCTTGCGAAACTCTGTTATTCCTAATTTTGTGTTTGCCACCATATTATACACTATCCACGCGTTGACAACTGTTGTGCTAAGAAGTAATTCGAACATTACTTCTATGATACCACTTCAAGCTTTTACGAATTACTGTATGATATGCAGACATTTGGTCGCTGTAGTCCACTCCTTTTTGGCCTTATTGTAGTCAATTACACATTGCGGTTTATAAATCTCTTCACCTTTTTCTGTTCGCTTTTCCTGTACTGACTACAGTTGAATCGTGACGGGGATCGCTGGAGATCATCAGTACCGGTCTCTTATCTACCCACTTTATAACTTTAATTTTATCTTGCTCCATTCCAAATACTTGTCCTTTTTCATTCTTCCACCAAAATTTTTAGGTATTCCTCTTCTGTTTGATCTTAGCGTACCACAATACAACATTTTCATTTCGTATAATCTTCTTGTTAGTTCCACTCCAGAGTAAAATTATCTGCATAGACAATTCTTCCTTCTTTCGGTTTAACACTTTCTAAGAGTTGCAGAACTACAGATTGCGAATGTCCCAAATCTGGATTAGTGTCACCTTTTCCTGCATAAACTTTCACGTTGTAAGTATAACCATTACAGGTGCAAAGTTTATACAATTTTATTCCATATTTATGTGTTTTATTGGGAATATATTGTTTAAAGTTTAACCTGCCTCTAAAAGGTACCATACTTTCATCAATGACGAGAATTCTTCCGGGCTGTAACACGTCTGCGTATTTTTGCAACAAAAGGGACAGCAAATGTTGTATTTTGCATAGTTTGCTGTTGTCGGCATGCTCATTATCAGCGAAATGAATAAACTTCAACAAAATAAGAAACCTGTCTCGTGTCATTGCTGAAGAAATGAACTCGTTATGAAATAAGGGTCTTTCGACCAATAAAGATTAATAGCTGGAATTGAACACATACCCATTGCTAGCAAAACACCGAAAAACTTGCGAATCTCATCTTTATTAGTTTCTGTCCACGAATTAACTCTAGATTTGCCTCTGTGACCCTTACATATCTGTTGACTAGCGTAGCGATTGGTTTCCTTTACAATTAATTCTAGTATTTCGTCGTCAATAAAGTACTTGAAAACATCTTCAGGACGCTTTGCTACACTTAGATGTATTTGTGCATTCAAGCTATTGTGTTCTCGATACATATTAAAATTGCAAGTGGTTGTCGTTATGTCGGTCCATTGCTTACTATTTGTTTTCGGCGTTGTACAAGTACTGTTTGTTGTACTAGTATTGATTACATCTCTGGTATTAGTGTCAGAGATATTATTGTCATCTGAATCATTGTCTGTTACTGAAGAATCTGAAGCAACGTAAGTTTTATCTCTTACTGAATCGTCAGTGTCAGATAGTGATAGGTCACTAGCATCCGAATGTTCGTTCGTTCGTGTTTCACGATATATCCTAGAAGTGCTTGGATCAATGTTTTCCGACTCTGTTATTGCAAACAATAATAATAAATAGAAAATTATTTACAAACAAATATTAGTTCCTAGTTACCTTCTTCAACTCTTTGCGTTTCTTCATAAGTTTGTAATTTAATTGCCGCTAATTCAAGAATTTTTGTACTCTTGAAGACATTATGTTCCTTCTTTGAAACTCACGTTTCTACTGCAGTAAAACAATACAATTTCTCAAACAAAGAAAAGCTTGTTGTGACTTGCCGGTACATATCTCCGGAGATATGTGCCGCATTAAAATAATGTGCGTATTAATTATATGCGATACAGGTCTCGGGAGGCTTGTACATAAAAGTTACATGACAAAAATCTAGAAAACAATTAAACAACCTGGTCCACAAAAATTAAATACGATAGAAATTGGCAAATTTATAGGAATCGCAAATCACGGAAAACCTCCGAATGTAGCGGCCGCATGCTGTTGTACTATGCTACATATCCCCGGAGTCTTGTATCGCAGTCAACGTGTTAAGTATATAATAAATATGAACAAAACACTGCTAACTAAATGTCAAAATTTAAAAATTATGCTCTGAACGGTAACAGAGAATTCTAAGTTACCCACTAACAGTATTACTGCAACATTCCAAACGGTTGTGGGTGAACTATTTATATTACAAAACTGTCCAATAAAGCTTTTATATCTATAGTACGTGATTTGTGACAGATAGATTAATGTTTACAATTTTACAAAATGCCTATAATAAAGTTTGATATATTGTCGAATGATGATTATGCTATGTGTAAATGTGGGAATGACGGAAAGCAAACCAAAGATAATATGGGAGTCCTGCCTTCAGTTGTACGACTCATCATGCTACGGGACTACGTCCTGAAAATTTGAAGAATTTAGTAGTTCCACTAATAATTGGTTCTGCGTTAATTGTACCGCCACTCGTAAGAATAAACATACCTGAGAAATCAAGTTATCATTCTGCCTTGTACGCACTGCTTTTTTACATGCACAAAGTTTTACAAAGAAAATAAAGAATTAGGCAAGTATTGCCTCATTAAGCATTCAGATTGTTCAGTAAATTCAGAAACTCAAACTGATAATGACAGTAGCACCAAAGACAGCCTTTGAGAAAACTTCCATCGTCTAAAGTCAGAAGTATGTGTCCTCAAACGCATCTCAAAAGAAGCAAGAATATCTGTTTCAAAAATTGTCTTATTTATTGAGATCCGAAGTTGTCGCCAAGAACGATAAAACCGCTGACTCTTAGGTAGTGCAAAACTAATATTCTATTATTTTCAAGTTTCCATAAGGTTTAATTTGAGCATCTTTTGCTTATATGTAAAATAAATATCAGTTCCATAGGGCAAAAGTTGCTCAAAACAAACTTTATGAAAACTTGAAAATAATAGAACATTAGTGATTTACGACTTAATGACTTATCTATGTTAAATTGCCCAGCATATCGACTATAGTAGTAACTTGCATCAAGAAATACTTTTTTTCCAAATGGTTTTTCTGGCGGACTAGATTAGTTTTGGCCACAGCATCTGGAAGGCATGACATGACTCTGAATGTGGATCTAGATTAGTCAAATTTTAGTCTTTCACGTAGAAAACTTGTGCTCATCTTTTTAAGGAAGATGTCCGAGTAAACCCTTTATAAGAGACTTGATGCGAAAATGACTTGCAAAACTAATGCAAGTAATATTGGAGAACATCTGCGTTCAATGACTTGGAACTTGAGGAGGTGGTGATGTTGGCCTACATACCATGAAATCAGTTCTAAACAATCATCATCTAAAATGTTCCTAAAGGTCGACTACAAAAACGCTTTCAACACCTTGAAGAGCGACGTTATGCTAAACGCAGCAAAGAACAACACACCAAAAGTTAATTGTAACGGCATGTGTGCGTTTAAAGTGCATATCGCTATCTAAGCGACAGCTTTAATGCTTGAAACACACGTGTGTCGATAAAACCAGTAAAACTTGTACAGAAGCATAACACGCAACGAAAGAACACCTGATGCAGCATTTTGCTCTTATTATGAGCTCATCAGAGGTGTATACTTAAGTGCGGTATACAACTGTACAAGACGGCGGTTGGTCTTTTAAACTCTCGTGGAGCAATGAACACACGTGTGTTTCAAGCATTAAAGCTGTCGCTTAGATAGCGCTATGCACTTTAAACGCACACATGTCGTTACAATTAACTGTTGGCATTTTTCTTAGTTTATACTATTCATACGTGTTAATGTTTTACACGAGATGTCGTACGACACACATTTTACTTAACACACCAAAACTATTTTCCTTTAGCAATGTTACCGCAATCCCACCATTCTTATCTACGGACCATCAAACGTTGTCAAGTCGGACCACAACAAGGAGATCCTTTTCAATTTATGTATTAATCCAAACGTGTAAAGTCAGAATTGAATATCTTTTACCTCGACGGTAGAACCCTGGGAAGTGATTCAGAAACAGAACTGCATGATCTTAAACAGTTGATCAGTGGAATAAGCATTTGGAAATTGAAATTAACCCTGGTAAATTTTGTTCAACAAAAGGTCAGGATGTCTACAGCAAGTTTGACATAATATCGCAAGGAGTCAAAGCGTTAGACAAAGAAAATCTAGAACCACTAGGTGCTCCCTTAACGGATGTATAAATACCAGGTGTACGTAATAAGAAGACTCAAAAAATTGAGCAGCTATACTGCTATACGGTCGTCTACCCAACCTCAAATCTTACATCACTTTCTTCTTCTGAAACATTGCTTATCAATTCTGAAGATGATGTATTTCCTTCGGGCAGTTACAACGTGGAG
The DNA here is from genome assembly GCA_030710515.1 of Abscondita cerata. NCBI lineage: Eukaryota > Metazoa > Arthropoda > Insecta > Coleoptera > Lampyridae > Abscondita > Abscondita cerata. The sequence goes on along the minus strand of JALBCR010003677.1, from coordinate 43,442 downwards.
ACAGTTGATAAATAGTCAATTAAATCCGATAGAGTAGAAAGTCACTGCACTTCCATGTTGCTACGGTGGACTAGGAATTCGAAAACTGCATTTATTAAGCCTATCTGGCTTCCGCTTGCAGAATTAGTTCGATTAATGTTTCCTTTCATATCGGGCATTTCTGAAGTCGCTTGTTACACGGAAATTAAATCAGTCTTCATGAAGAATCAACTATCTTTGCGGTACAGCATAACTGTGACGGAATAACATTAAAACTTTCTTTGGAACTGAGGAGAGAATTGTTACACCGCTGCTTGTGCAAAAGAATCCATTAGCTGGCTAAATGCTCTCTTATCAATGCCCCTTGGAACAATGCTTGATGATAATACTGCACAAACTGCAGTCTCATTGAGGCTTGGATCTAAGCTATGTGTTATTCACTAATGTCAATGCGGATCTATAGCTGATGAGTTTGGAAACCATGGCCTTACCTGCCATACAGTAGTAAGACGTTGGAAAAGACACCCTTCACTATATGATTTACTTAAAAGAACTTTGAAATCCCATTTCTTCTAGAAATATTTTTGGTTTCCAAACCGAAAATATTAACACCTTTTTTTATTTTTTCCGACGAATTATAGTCAGTACGTTACAATGACAAGATATAAAGAAAACCTCCGGTTTTTGCATAAGCGCCTTATTTATAATAGCGCAGATTGATTTCAGGCATATCTGTCGAGCCACAAAGGCAGTTAAGCTACATTGATTTTCAAAATCTTAGAATGTTTAAAAAAATATTCATTTTACACTTTTTGGCTTCAAATTCTTACAAACAAATAAGGTAGTGTTTGATGAACGCGCAGTCGCATACATATTTGTTTGAAATTTTTAAAGTAAGTTAATGTGAAAGGTTTTACTAGAAGAGGATAATAAAAATTTATCTCATACATAATTTGTGTTTAATATAATATGAATTTATAAGAAATAAATAAGAGCTAGCGGGATATTAAGAGTATTTAATTGGGGAAAATATTCAAATTAGTTTCAATATGTATTATACTAAGTTTGAGTGATTGAAAAACATTTTAATAAAAAAAAGAAAATAAAATTATTAATTTAATTTCTTCCACTCTAACTATTTAATTCATAGCAGTATACAAAACATAATTATAAAAAAAGTTGTTGTAAATTTTATTGTTTATAACGTTTGTTTGAACTATTTTTTCTTAAACGCAATTTTTATTTTTCGTTGTTTATGGAATTTTCAATTTGTCTTAAAAGAAAGGGTGTGCGCGGTTCGGCTTACCAGTTACATACATTCTGGTATCATACGTATCGATTTTTTAAAATTTTTTTATCAAAATAATTAAGTTGCGATGCCCTTAGAAGTTTATTTTATTTTTGGAGCATAAAGTCGACGCACCTTTTGATACTATTTTACACGTTTGTTAGTATCAGAACGATTTGGAGTTCTGCGAGAAACGCATATGTTTATTTCAATTATTGTTTACGGTATACCAACAAAAATCTCACACTAAACAACTGATTTATCTTTTTTAGTTAAAATGTTTACTTATCCTGGCGGTTCATGCTGAAATATAATTTTATTTATTTTGTTTTTGAATAATGTTATAAAAATATTAATGACAGTATTGTATCAAGAAAAGGTATGGAATTGATGTGTGCTTAATTACATCATCATTATATAAAATTATAAAAAATGTTTGATAAAATAATTAATGTTCACATATTGCAACATGTAGTTGCAACTTGTTTTCATGTTTTTTGGATAATTAAACTAAAAGTAGTATAGGATTTGAAATTAATTAGTATACTTAATCACATAGCAATTTAAATATATTTATTAACTTATTGATAAAACAGTATGTTTGTTTCAACCTCAGTTTCTCAAAACTTATGATACTGGTTCAATTTAATAACTACGTTTATTTTTCCAATTACTTGTTAAATTTTATTAACAAATCAATTGATTCTACATGCGCTAATAAAAGTTCATCCCTATAAATTGTAATTTAAATTACATCAATTCACAAACTTAATTAAAACTTCAAACATTACCGTTGCAAAACTATTACGCAATGTAAAGTACATGAAATTGTTAATGCATTGACAAAAATTAATTTTTAAATGCTTTAAATTATAGAGTTGCATTACCATGTACCTATTAATTTTATTTTATTTGATAAATAGTAATCACTCAACATAGTTAGTAAAACTTTTGGAGATTACAAACCTATCTTCTCAAACTAGAACAGAAGTTTATCAGTTAATCTGAATGTAACTGATGTATTATTTACATTTTTACAAACTTTTACATAAAGTGCCCTTGGTATAGATTTAGATCGAGTAATTACATTTTCTTATAGTTCGATGTGATCTTTCTGATAACTTATTCGTTTAAGTGCTTTTTATTATTACCATATGTTTGAATTAAACATAAGTACAAACGCTATTCTGTACAAAAACATTAGAAAGAGACAACCTTCAACTTTTAACATTTTTATTTACCACACATTTTATTTCTTACCTACAAGTGGTTCTTTTTCATGTACACGTATTGAGGAAGCTGTCAAACATTGTCCTTTGTCCATTTTATACACCATTTTTATACATAAGGTCATGTATGATACATTAAGGTCATTTTTTACGTGCGTGGATGTGTTAGTAAGGAATACAAATTTGCAATAATTTAAACCTAAAATTTTAACATGACATTTTTAGACATTTTAGAATTAGAGTTATGATACTAACAATTAATCAAACTTATTTTTTGGTCTGAGGGTTAGCCGTGTATAAATATAAAGTCTCAGTATCCGGTTTTGACCGAATTTTGTTATTTAGAGAATTTTTAAAACGGTACCATGATTAGATTAGATTTTGCACATAATACAAATGGCACTTTAAAAAATATTGAATTTTTTTTGAAACTATGCATTGCTAACATTTTGTTTAAATAAAACTTATGTAATGTTTAATTACAAACTTGTGTTAATCTCACAGCGGCTTTAATAAATAATTTTTAGGAACCGTTAATTACATAAAAAAGTTGTGATGAGAAAGGTTAATTTTTTGTTAAATAGTTATTTTTAGTAGACAAATACTGAGTTAATTCAATAAGATTGGTGCTGAAGCTAAGAGGTGAATTTCTCTGTTTAAACAAATATACCTTGCTGTACTTAGTTGGTAAGATATGGGAAACTTTTTTATTTTTAATTTTATGAAAAAAGTTATTCTTTTATAAAAGTTCTGCATGATCTAGAATCTAAAATACAATCATCAAATATTAAATTTTTGTATCGTATACGCGGTTTGTCAAAAAATATAAATTTCACTCACGATTAAGGTACACTCATGAAATTTAAAACTTGACACCACAATTTCTGTAAACAAAAGTTTGCACATTGTGAAGCGGGCTTAAGGGTATCATTTACAATTCTAACAGCAGGTAGTCTCAGCAGGGGTTATCTTATAGAAGGACTGTAGAATGAATCATTACACTAAGCACGTTTTAGAAAATAGGTAATTTACGTTGCTTACTTAATTTTTTCTTTAAAGAATATATTTGAAGGTATCGCTAATTAAACACCATAGCTCGATTAATTATCGAATCAAAATTTTGTTTAGGAAATGTTTACAAAATAAAATTAGAAATAATTTTGATTTAAAAACGTCTACAAGCAATAACTTTTAAATTAAATCAAAAACTAAACATGGTTATTTGGGTTGACTGATTATTACTTATTTTTAAATAAATCTAACCTACTAATTATTGTAAGTTATTAAAAAAAATCATTAAACTCTCTATTCATAATATTTAGTCCTTACAAAATGTATATTTTATGACGTTTCATTTTTTTCTGTAGTTAATATAAAAAGTGAAAATAAAAACTAAGGCAATTCTTATTGTCAACGTATATATTTAGTTTTTGACAAGAATTTATTACATAATTATAATTAAGATACCAAGTTATAGTTTAAAATTAAATGAAAACTTTTTTTAAATAAAGGTATTACTATATAAATAAATATAAGAAATCAATAATGGGTGTGACCTCCATTATTATTGATACATTCTTGGAGGCGTCTGCTCATTGACGCTATCAAGGTATCAATATAATTAATATTAATCGTTTCCCATGCGGTATCAATGGCTGCAATTAGTGCATTACGGTTTACTGGTATAAAATTTGGCCCTTGTTGTCTTCGGATAACAGCAAGTATTCGAGCCCAAACATTTTCGATAATGTTAAAATCTGGGCTTTTTGCTGGCCAGGGTAACAGCTCCAAGTTATTTGCTTGTATCCAGTTGCGCACAACCTGCGAAGTATAGGGTCATCATATCCCGATAGTTAATTATCGAATGTTCCAAGAAAATATGTGTAAATAGTAAATGGAATCTACTAACGTAACGTTAAGTCGTTAATTATAGTTACATAACTCTCCTTTCATAAGATATAGTTCATATTAATATGCTTATTGTAAAGCTTCGTACACACCTGAACAACAAACCGAGGAACAAACAGAACAACGAACCGAACGGCAATCGGAACATTAATTTGGACGGTGCTACGTACGAATTTTAGAACAGATTCGCAAGTCCTGATTGTTCCACGAACGGTTTGCGGCGTTCCCGCAACTTGTCGGTTTTTCTCCGACATCAAAGAAAATGCGCGCGAATGCGTTTGCAGGTTTGGACGAATCTAAACAAAACGGCGAACAAACTTATGCGGGAGAATTAAATTATTTATTTTTGTCCTCCCTTTTGTGGGTTTGTTGTGTTTTAGGTAATATTATGGAGTTGACAGAAGAAAAATGTTTTAAATTAATCAGTGTTTAAGAATGCAAGAAAAAATGATGTCCCTATTAGCATCATTTGGGCGGGAAATTTCCAAAATAAAAAAAAGCGAAGTAAATTATAATTTTTACTCTTCTTTGTGCGTAAAAATTTGGTTGGCACTATCTTCTTGTTTTCCGCAATTTTCTCTCTCAATAATAAATATATATGAACTGAAAACTACTGAAAATAATTATGGGAACAGCACAAACGTTCCGTTTGTTGTTCGGATTGTGGAAATCATAAAAGATCGTTTGTCGTTCTGTTTGACTTTCGGTTCGTTGTTATGTTTGTTGCTCGGTTTGTTGTTCAGGTGTGTACGAAGCTTTACAACTTAAGCAACAATTTTTGGCGAATAAAGATTAGTTTGTGATGTAATATTAGAAACACAAATTTATATCATATCAAATTTATGACAACTTAAAACCAAGAACGTGTATGTTATTGCTAAGAAATTATTAAGGAAAAAGCGCAATTGCAGTGTAAATATTTATAATTAGATATTTTCGAAAGTTTATAAGTCCTCTATTGTAATCTTAATACTTAAAAGAAAATCCTGTCCATTAGCATTATAAGGAAATGGCTTTACTTTATGAATAAGTTTCAATAACAATAGAATATCCTTGCTTGTTTAATTTACTTCCTTTGAGTCATATTGCTCTAAGGGTTGTTACATTGGTCATTAGAAGTATGTAATAAATAAACAATTACCTACTGTTTGAGAAGGGGTAGTGTGAACCAATAAATAAAGTAAGAAATGTAAATTCCATTTTAGTTTAAAATTTCAAGTGTTGTGAAAATGCCACCTCATCTCGGTGCTGATTTGAAAGCGCGGATTGTTTCGGAATTAGCGGCGGGCCGTAGCGTGCGTGAAATTTCACGTATGTTAGATATACCAAAAAGCACCGTAGGGCATTACCGAGTAAAATGGAATCTTGAACACACTTTGAAAGAGCCATCGGAAGTGGTAGACCTAAAGTATCTACACGTGCTCAAGATCTCGAGTTGTTTCATTACGTAACAGAACAACCATTTGCTACATACTCCAGGGCTATAGCAGATACACATTTTCCCGGATGCCGTATAACTGCACAAAAAGATTAAAGGAGATGGGAATAAAGAAGTATAATGCTGCTGCGAAAGAAGTTCTCAGTGACGAAAATATGAGACGTCGTCTGGAATTTGCAAGGCGATATGTGAACGAACCTTTGGAATTTTGGAATCGAGTGATTTTTAGCGACGAAAAACGTTCAATAGCCGCAACGATGGACCACTAAAAGTTTTTAGAATGGAAGGAACTCGTTACGAAAATAATCACATATGTCCTAAAAACGAAGTGGTTATTTTTCTGTGAATGTGTGGGTTGGGTTAGCGCGGGGTCCAGGAGTTTGTTGGGCTATCGATGGACGTCTTGATTCTGCTGCGTATTTAGATATTTTGGAAACTATTATGAAACCTTCAGTCGAAGTGTTTTATCCAGACGAAGATTATATTTTCCAACAAGTAAGTATTCTTATTTCACTATACTTTCTCCAAAAATAGTTCGGGATCTGTTGAATTAACATTTTCATAATGTATTTTTGTTGTTAAAGGACAACGCCCCTATTCATACTTCGCGGGTTGTGCGCAATTGATACGAGAAAATAACTTGGAGCTGTTACCCTGGCCAGCAAAAGCCCAGATTTTAACATTATCGAAAATGTTTGGGCTCGAATACTTGCTGTTATCCGAAGACAACAAGGGCCAAATTTTATACCAGTAAACCGTAATGCACTAATTGCAGCCATTGATACCGCATGGGAAACGATTAATATTAATTATATTGATACCTTGATAGCGTCAATGAGCAGACGCCTCCAAGAATGTATCAATAATAATGGAGGTCACACCCATTATTGATTTCTTATATTTATTTATATAGTAATACCTTTATTTAAAAAAAAATTTTCATTTAATTTTAAACTATAACTTGGTATCTTAATTATAATTATGTAATAAATTCTTGTCAAAAACTAAATATATACGTTGACAATAAGAATTGCCTTAGTTTTTATTTTCTCTTTTTTTATTACTACAGAAAAAAATGAAACGTCATAAAATATACATTTTGTAAGGACTAAATATTATGAATAGAGAGTTTAATGATTTTTTTTAATAATTAGTAGGTTAGATTTATTTAAAAATAAGTAATAATCAGTCAACCCAAATAACCATGTTTAGTTTTTGATTTAATTTAAAAGTTATTGCTTGTAGACGTTTTTAAATCAAAATTATTTCTAATTTTATTTTGTAAACATTTCCTAAACAAAATTTTGATTCGATAATTAATCGAGCTATGGTGTTTAATTAGCGATACCTTCAAATATATTCTTTAAAGAAAAAATTAAGTAAGCAACGTAAATTACCTATTTTCTAAAACGTGCTTAGTGTAATGATTCATTCTACAGTCCTTCTATAAGATAACCCCTGCTGAGACTACCTGCTGTTAGAATTGTAAATGATACCCTTAAGCCCGCTTCACAATGTGCAAACTTTTGTTTACAGAAATTGTGGTGTCCAAGTTTTAAATTTCATGAGTGTACCTGTATTTGTGAAAATATCAAAACTGTAATTATGAAAAGTTGTTAGGAATGAAAAACTATGTTTTAATATGTAATTACATCCTTCTACTTAAAAAAGTTTTTTACAAATTTTTCTCAATTAAGTGAACCGAACATTTACCATTTTATTTATTACGAACATGATAACCTGTCCGTTCCGTTCAGAAAGTAATAAGCAAATTCTCACAAAACAAAATTTATTTATAAAAATCCTCGTAAGAATCTAATTAATACACTATTAAAATAAAAATAGGTTCAAGTACATATTCAGATCCATCTAGCTCAACGTATTTTTTACTCTTTCCAAAGTTATTAACTGATGACTAATATTAAATGATACATTTTTTTTGTAAATTTTATTAAATGTTTTCAATAATTAATAATAAACAGTAATCTCTTATTTTTATTGAACACTTGATAACATTTCAATTAATTAAAATATGTCTTGTAACATTTTAGCGATGCATTTAAATAAATAATGCCATAATAAATCATTTTATTAAAATGATTTTCACGAACATTATTGGCTTCTATAATTCACTATTGCTTCTACATACCCGCCTTCTAAATGGCTTTTGAAGAAGCACCTTTTCTTTTAGGTAACCCCACAAGAAAAAATCGAGTGGCGTCAAATCTGGAGAACGAGGTGGTCAAAAAATCTCTGAAAACCGATGTATAACTCTTCCGTTAAAACGATTTTCAAAGTATCGTCTTACATCTAACCTACTGTGGCATGGGGCACCATCCTGTTGGAACCATATTTGTTGACGTTGAAGGAGGGGAACGTTATCAAGAAAATCGTCTAATTCATTCTCTAAAAAGAGTAAATAATGGTCCGCATTCAAAGATTCATCAAAAAAATAAAGTCCAATTATTTTATTTCCATAAATTCCACACCACACATTTGTTTTGAATGCATACTGGTCCCGAGTTTTGATGGTAAAATTTGGATTCGTATCACTCCACCAACGGCAATTTTAGGTAGAGACTGTTCCATTCGATGTAAATGTTGCTTCGTCCAAAAAAACAATATGTCTTCCCATAAATGGGTTATCTTCTAACATTTCTTGGATATCACAACAGAATTCAAAGCGTCTATCATGATCGCCCGGTCTTAACGTATGAATAAATTGGGGCTTGTAATGGTGCAACTTGTTTCTTTTTAAAATTTTTGGAACCGTATCTTTGTTAATAGGATTTGGCATCGAAGCTGCCCTTGTTCGCAAGGATTTCTTAGGATGTTCGATTGCTGAGAGCATTATTTCAAATTCCATGTAATCATTATTAAAAATGTCTGCAACTTCTCGATATGTTTTATAATTGTCACCCACAATTAACACAATTTCAATTTTATCTCCAGTACTTAATGTTGCTGGCATTTCTGCTAAATTTCAGAAATATTTTTACCAAATTTCACTAAATACAACTGAATGTTTTGAAGTTCACTGTCAAACAATTCTGACTATAAAAAAATCATTTGTTTATGATTTCATGTAACCACAGTTACATTTGCATTGTTTTGTAGATAAAAAAGAAAACATTGATTGTTTTTATGTAATTTGATATAATTGCTTATTTAGTTCTGATCAACTTTTTTCAATAACAAATTTTGATATTGTCAAAATAAAGGTACTTGAGTAAAATTTATATTTTTGATAAACCGCGTATACGATTGAAAAACTTTAATATTTGATGATTGTATTTTAGAATCTAGATCATGCAGAACTTTTTATAAAGAATAACTTTTTTTCGTAAAATTAATAATAAATAAACATTGCTCGATGTCCAACAATAAACACGAAGAAGATTTAGCGCACTTTGTCGCTGTATGCCCTAGCTTACAAGAATTTCGTCTTACTTATTTCAATCAGATAGAAATAAACTATGATTTATTATTAAATACCTGAATTAGACTAATAGTAATAAAAATTTAATTCACTCCTGTAAAACCGCCTGGGAAATATCGGTCAGAACTAGTTATACAATTTAATTATTAACATTAACTACGTTTTGTAATGTGTATTTTTGTGCTTTTTGGAGTATTGTATAAAAGTACATAGGCCATAATGCAGTAGTTTAGTTTAATTTACTCACTTTATTTTTATTTACTAAAACGACAACTCCTCAGACGATCATAAGATCATAAGTATTGTCTGTCGCGTGAGATTTTTATTTAATAATTCTGTAGGAAACTGTATAATAAAGATTATTACTACTACTACTGGTTACTAGATTTTATAGTAATGACTCGATTTTGTAAATTACATAAATGTTACTATTACAAAAAAATATCTATATAAGATATGTTATTGAAAACACAATTTTTATTTAGTGTAAAAGAGATGCAATAGAGCTATACATTGTACAATTTGTACGTTCCTCTATTTCAATTAAATATTTAACACGTACTATTAAATTATTTTAAAACGGTTTTTTTAGTTAATATTAATTAAACTTATAAATTAAATATTTTTTAAAATTAAGTATTTTTGTTATTGCTTTGCTGCGATATTTTCAATGGTATCAACACAAGAAATCAGAACACAAATTTAACTTTCGCGTTTTAAATGGTTGATGTAATTGTATTTCAATTACTTATGTAATATTGTTGGTAGTAAACACGATTTGATATTCCTACTGAATGAGATAACGTTTATGACCAAATTTATACTCGTAAGCAGGCGAGTTAATTGCCGTTTCTTATTGTACGTCTGATGATATTATAAGTTTATTAACGAACAAATCGTCCACAATTATATATGTTTAAATCAATGTTAGAAATTTATGGGTCGTAAATTTTTCATAAGACGTACCCATTAATTATGTAATGCAACGTTCAAATTGCTTTAGAAGTTTTAAACAAAAAATTATAATCCTTCTTATTTGACTTTCAAATGAGATTTTTATTTAGGTGTATATGTAAGCCCAATTGGATTATTAAATCATGATATAAAATGTGTGTAGTTAATAAATATTAATACATTTGAGATACGATAAAATGACATAATAAAATTTTATATAAATTCTACTTTACAATGTACGGTAGTGGATGTTTAATTTTTTACTGTTAGGCATTTTATGTATCCTGACTTAAAACATTCGGCTTTTTATGAGGCTATCGGGAGATAATAATCTTTCGTTATTATATTCTATCATGTATTGCATGTTATTCTACTATTACTTATAGTTGTCTAAATTAGGATATGTAAATTTTTACCTCATGTTGTGCAGGAACTAAATTGTTATTAATACATCAAAACAGTGCGGTAAATTAATTAACACGTTTTCAATTCCTAAACGTACAATTACAATAAAATTAATGTTTCAATCCGTGCACTCTATTAAAACTTTTATACGGATGTTCTATTTCCTGTAAATTGTTAAACAGCGTTTAATAATAGTATGTGTGACGTTTCGAATGATTTACGGTTTTTAATGGTTTTATGCTTTGGTGTTTATATTAAATTGTAGATATTTGAATACAACTAACGATAAGAGCGGGGTAGGTAATGTGTATTCAATTCAAAACTTAAAATAAATTGGTGGTGCAGAATAGAATTTCAAATTGGATTCCACATTTGTATCGAGTGATTAAATTGAAAACTAGGTAAAATTATGTAAGTATTTGTTTTATTCCTAAAACATTCTATTTTATGCTTCAGTAAAACGAACGTCCAACTAAAGAAGTTTAATCTTCTTATATATTTAACTTCATTAGAACTTATTACTCCAGCTGCAATTCTTATTTATTCTACTGTATATTTATAAAACATTTCTGGTATGTACCTTTCTAATTGTTTGTGTAATCTTCTTATTTGTTTTTGGATCTTTCATTTTATAAATACAGGTAATTAACTAAACCATTTAATTTCATTGTTTTCTAATATATTTTGGATATGTGTTATCCTCCATCGAATGAATTAAAGAATTAAATTTATTTATTATGATTAAAATAGTAAAAATGTATAGGTGTCCATCTTAATCAGCTATTTTTTTATGTAGTGTTTTAAGCTGTAGTTCTTAGTGTGAAATTGAAGTAATTAGTTGTTCATGGTGAGTTCTGTTTTCAACAAGTTTATTTTTCTGTAATTATTTATTATCTTTGTTGCCGGTTTTTTAACCATATAGGTTTGTGGTGCATTAGTTGATATGGAAATGTGAGGGTTTGTGTTGTTGATTGGATAATTTTACTCTTTTTTATACTAGCCTTTGTAAAAAATCATTGCACCTACATCAAACAGAGTGTTAGCTATAGTTATGTCCCAAATACAAAGATGCAGATTTTGTATGTACAATAGGCAAATATCTAAGTATGTTGGACAAGTATTCCATCTGACTATATGCAAGAGGTAGCCCCATCGATGATATAATATTCATCAATTTGTTACAGTTTTATTTTTCCAATGCAGGACGTATGTCGTAAGCCGTCTTAAAACGTGTGTGGTTATAGATTTCTAATTAAAATTGGTGTTTAAGTTTAATCCGGCTAAATTTACTGTACATTTTGTTTTTTTTCTATTTGTATTAATTATAATTGCTCGTATGCTTTTAACACGGGATAACTTTTGAGGGTGCTGGAGTGGCAAACCCCCCCACTCCCCAAAATAACAACCCACAACCCGCCAAACCACGTGGCTGATTCAAGAACTTCTGTTCTTTCCACACCCCCCCACTCGGTCTTCGTAAGAATAAAATTTTAATAAAAAAATTTTAACGATTAAAATTAGTTTTGTATTTAAGTCACTTATTCATAATCAATCATGCGTATGAAGCTCAAGTACATATGGCATAGAACGGCTTGATCTCTAATATTTAAGTAAATTTTTATTTGGTATACACTCCTCAACCGAACGTTTGTTTTAATCAGCTCAATGGGGGCTGGAGCGCTTTATTTAGAGCGCTTGTCGCGGACACAAAAGGCTTTTTGGGTTTGCGGGAGGTACTTACCTTAAATCCTAGTTTAAGTTTAGTGTAAATCGCCGTGTGTAAGTGATATGTGTACGCAGAGCCTTAATAGCAGTCAATTCTCAATTGGAATGATAATTTTAACTCGAGTGTAACTAAAGCTTACCTGAAATTTGACACATTAATTGCGAGCCTTATTTATTGTTAAGTGAGGCTGCTGCTAACGCACATAACGATATGCGACAGTTTTTCTATTTCTGTCACATTCTCCTAATATTTTAAGATTTGTTTGTTGTATTGAATCGTCTGTAATTTTCTCTGGTTTGTGTTTGATTTGGCGTATTAGATTTTAAGTAAAATCTGTTGATCTCCTGTTGGTCGGTTTTATTTCTTTCATTATCCAGCAGGTAGCGCCTGCAGTCTACTTTTTTATAATTCTTCAGAGACCTATGCGACTCTCCGACAAAGCCGGACGCTGCTGATCTAACTACTATAAATTATGTATCCTCCACGAACTTAGTGCGCTACATCGAACTCAATTCCCTTTAGTTTTTTTTGTCTTTGTTATTTTGTAAACACTACCGAATTCAACATACAGTGACGATTTAATAATTTTTTCATACCAGTACTTGTAAACAAAGACATTGGGTAAGAAGACGTTTCATATCGAAAATATGTAGATAAATCTTCATTCGGATTTTTCAACACAACCATTCGTTGATACAACAGCATCGGATCAATACTGACGGTTTTCTTGTCGACCACAACTGATTTACTTACAGTGGAAAGAACATTGTTACTCCTTTTTATCTTTATTTCTAAAAACTGTTTTTCAATCAACTGAGACATATATTTTTTTGCCTTTTATGCAATTGATTGCATTGGTGCCTATAATCCTAGTGCCCAGTGAAACAACAACGTTGGATGAACTACAAATCGATTGTGAAGTTCAAGTCACTGCTGTATTTTTGTCACATATGTGTCGTCTCTTTTCATGTGACTTTCTCTCGCATCAACATGTTGTTTGGATGTTATAAATTTAACTCAAAACAAGTCCTCAAGTGCTTCAGTTAGTGAAGCAAATGCTGGTTTTGTTACAACATATACGTTATGTCTCCCACCACTTTAAACTGCTTGTTTGCTGCCTAGTGCGTACCCAGTTTTGAATGCCTCAAAACCCTTCATATCTCGTAAAATATTTATCGTATATGTATGGGTATAGTATCATTTGATTCAGCGCAAAAAATACATAGAAAATGTTACCCCACTTCCTAGTTTGTAAAATTTGCATTGTTTTTTTTATTTCCACCCTGTTCATAACTCCTATGAGAGGGTAGATCTCTAAATTTTGGTAGGGCGTGGCAGATCTTCATTTCTAGTGCCAAGATATGTTAAAGTTATGAACAAAGTTTCATTGATGTACATATTTTGCCGCCAAACTGTAATATTTAGTCTTAAAGGTATACTTTGCGGAACACAAAAAGGCGTTCGACTCCGTTTAGCATATACTACATTTTTTAAGCGTAAAAATTCAAAATTTTTAAATTCTCGACAATACATGAGGGGGTTTTAGATTAAATTGGCAACAACATTAACTCGACTTTAACGTTACAATTGTCAAACAGCATTATTTGTAGGTAGTAGATATTTAGGTAAAACGTAATTTCACAATTAGAAATAAATAATGTGAATGGTGTGAAGTAACATTTAGATGTCCTGCCTGTCCGGCCCTTAGAATTTTTAATATTTAGAAGTACGGCATAATCAGTGCCAACTATGGCAAAAGGAAAATTTTGGGTCACTCTGTCAGCCGGTAAGTTTCCTATTATACGATTGATTTTTCTTGAATAAGCACGAAAACGTCTCACACAGTTATGCACCGTTTCTTTAGACAAATTTTTACCTTTAGTGGGCCAAAAGTTCTCGAATGTTAACCAATAATAACTAAGTACCCGCATGCAATATTGCAAGTTGAGAAATGTGATTTAAAGATGTCAGTGCATTTTCTAATATCTCCTTAGTTAAAGGGCTTATTTAAATTTGAATATTGTTTGCAAGCAAGAATGACTATCAAAGTTTGATAAAACTAGAGCCTTGGTTTCAGGCAAGTTCTCATAACTGATTGAGGTGGTTGAGGCCATGAGGGTTTATTTTGTTTAAGAAATTTTAGAGCATTTTACCAAATTAAACTTTCCATCAATTCAGAAGGCATGGATCCTGCAATAAGTAAATCAGCTGAATTTTAGCCAGAGGGTACATATGTTTAAGAAATTAATTCAAATTGCTAGAAATCTTCTAAATTTCAGCCACTCGATGGAACACAAAGATTTTTAAAGAATTAGGAGGAGCCTTTAACCAGCGTAATACCACAGTCGAATCGCGCTACAAATAACAATTGTCGACCTTATCGAGCGCATTTATCACAGTTCTAAGTAAACGAGTTAGTACAGTGGCGCCAGAAAATTCTAGACGCGGCACTGTAATGGTTTTCAAAAGTGCAACTCTACTTTTACGTAAAAATGACAGTAAAATTGATTTTATGAATTTACAGAAAGAACATACACACAAGTTCCATATGCCTTGGTGCTTGCATCAGAGAATCCATGGATTTCAAGTTGTTTAGGATTAGTTTTAGTTGATTAATATGATTAACTCACATCTAAAACGAGTCCATCTTTCATATAAATCTAATGGAATGCTTTCGTCACAGTTCAACTTTTGAAACCACAAATTTTGTAATATTAATTTAGCGACCACCTTGCAAGGACTTAACAATCCCAACGGGTCAAATACTTGAGTAGATTAAGAGAGAATTGTTCTTTTCGTAACTTTAAGTTTCTGAGACTCACTAAGATAGTGTAGAAAAGATCATCAGTTTGAAAATGAAATGTCATTAGTGATTATTTCAGAAATTGTAGGATGTGTATCTTTGAAATCTACACAACAAATTGCTAAGAAGGCAACGACTGTCGGGCCGTAAGTCACAGTTTTGAAATTTTGGCATACTTTTGCTAACGAAATTTGACCATACATAATAATTCATAAAATCATTCGGCACCCAAGAGCAAGTCTACCTCTTGAAGAAGATTAAAATTGGTATCGGCTAATGTTATATTTTGCGAAATCTTAAACTGAGAAATATCAATAGCCTTATTTGGTGACAGAACAGTTATTCGAGATATTATAAGACATGTAGTGGCCAATGGATACCTTTCATTTTTGACAATACACATAGGCTACATTGCGATTTAGCAACAGCCAAAGAATTTTCTATTCCAGTGACATTTATTTTGATATGACTAGATCTTCAATTTAATTCTCTAAACATTTTCTCTGTAATAAAATTACCCCGAATTCCAGAGCCTAATAGTGTGCGGTTTACCGTTTAAATCAAATACACTAACAAGAGCCTTAGAAAGCAGGGGACATAAATTATTGTAAGTGAAAAGTACCACAGATGAGTCATCTAGGTTGTCACTTGATTATTACAATATGTAATAATGTTTTGTGCCGTAATTTGCATTTCAAGCAATTAAATGAAGATTTGCATTTATCGCTAAAATGCACCATTCGAAGACAATTCTGGCACAGCTTGAGTCGCTTAATGCTAGAAAGTAGCTGGTCAACGGCAAGTTCTTTGAACTTTTCACATTGATAAATCAAATGCGAACTCTTATAAATAGAACAACAAGGCTCAGTGACGACGAAAGATTTAGTAGATAAACGTCATGATTAATAATTGATTTTTGACTGCTCTGATCTAAGGTTTCTAAAAGTGAAGCCTTTTTTCTGAAAAAATTAATAAACCAGTCAAAGAACATCAGTAACATTCGAATTTTCAAATTCGCGAGTGATCGTGGTATCAGGTTTGGAATATATCAAATGCAACAA
Organism: Abscondita cerata; assembly: GCA_030710515.1. NCBI lineage: Eukaryota > Metazoa > Arthropoda > Insecta > Coleoptera > Lampyridae > Abscondita > Abscondita cerata. Next base: position 27,212 of record JALBCR010003677.1, on the reverse strand, counting down.
AGAATATCCTGTTGTTGTGGAGGAACCACTAATGTTTCAAACGATATTAGATTTTTTATTAAAGTATAAATAAGATACCTGAGTTTGGACGGGGATTCTTTACCTATGACTTATAATACCTTAATATGGTGATAAACCAAATTTATTCTATTGTTATACCTATCATTAAGTCCATTCCATGCAATCATTAGAAGTTAGCGATAATTTTTTTACGGTTTCGACAGCTTTTCCTGATTGCGATGTTTTTAGATAATGCAATTTATGAACATCCGCCAAATACGTATTTTGGTGAATTAAACTACTAAACATGTCGCAAAAATTTAGCCATTCTTTATAGTCTCCCGAAAATTAGGCAAATTTAAAGCAAAAATTTTACCTAGCTTCTTAATTGAAAATCATTCAATGCCGAACGACTGCTAACAGCTAACCGTTTTAGTTACATTTTCAATTAAACATTCAGCTGATATTTTTTCTCAAATAATTCAATTTATTTGTTATATTAGTTGATTGTTCTTCATTTACTTCAGTTTCTAATTCTAATTCACAAAATAAAGATAAAAGTGATTCAGAATTACACGTCGACATCGGACAAATGATTATTGACCTCAAACGAATTTTTATTAATAGTTAAATAATTCTCAAAACGCGTGAGATTTGCTTTAATAGCACCATCATGCTTACGAGTTAAGCATTCATCGTTTATAAAACACAAATGGCTATAATAATTTTTGACTCACAAAAGTTTGTAACTTTAATCGTCAAAATGCCGTACTTAAAAAGACAAACAATATGTATTTTATGATTTTGAAAATAATATTAACCGACAGTGTAACTCTTTGCCTCTAAAATACAACCTGTTGCAAAAAGTAATGCCTTTGGAACATAGGTATCTTTTTATAACATGCAAAATTTCATTCAATTGATCACATTAAATATTTATATTAGTAGAAGGGGGATAACGCAACCTTGAGATAATGAGGAAAAAGTGAAAGGCAATAAGCCTAATTAGGCTAACAACCTCTCACCTCATCAGGCAAAGCCTCTCACCTCATTAGGCTGTTGTTGTAAACAGGCTTGTTATTGTAAACAGGCTGATGACGCAGGCATTACTTGTTTTTGTTGACATCAATGGAAAATACGGCCTCTCACCTCATTAGGCTGTTGTTGTTGATTTCCATCATGGCGGATGTTTCGGCGGTCGATTTGAATTTCCAACATGGCGTCCTAGCCAAAATTTTTTTATGTATTTAAAAACTTGGTTGAGATTCGAACTTGCAACCATTGCATTACCGATCCAAGGCTTTAACCACTAGGCTACGGCGACAATTGAAAGATAGAGTTTGAAGTTTGTATATAGCTGTAAAGGTTGATTAAGATGAATGATAATGATATGGATGCTGTAAAATGTAGGTTAGAAGAGAAGAACTGTTAATTAAAAATATGAATAAGGTTAATTAAAAGATGAATAAGGATAAAACATTTAATAAACAAGATGAAAAAGGATAAAAACATATATTTCTCACTCTTATACATTATATACTACTTCACAAACAAAAATAACACTCACGTAGCGCCATTTTGTATGATGTGTGATTAAACATTTAATAAACAAGATGAAAAAGGATAAAAACGTGTATATTTCTCACTGTTATACATTATAAACTAGAACACAAACACGAAAAAAACAATTACCTAAAGCGATTCAATATGGCTGCCAAACCAACATTTTCTTTATCAATTACATTAACCACAACTTTAACAAGTACTTTTAAATTTACACTTGATTAAAAAAACTTTAACGTACTAAGGTTCGACCCATTACCGAAATAATACACAATCTTTTGTAAACAGATTGACATGGTGACTTATGATTTAAAAACATATCGGTTCAACATGTTAATTACATTAACACGTATTTAACAAGTACTTTAAATTTTACACTTGATTAAAAAAAGCTTTAACATACTGAGGTTCGAACCATTAACGTTTGATACACCACCACGTATTTAACATATAGTTTTGAATTTACACTTGATTAAAAAAAAATTGAACATACTGAGGTTCGATCTGTTAACGTTTTACACCACCACATATTTAGCAAGTAGTTTTAAATTTACACTTGATTAAAATCTTGCACGTATCAGGGTTCGAACCATTAACGTTTTAATACACCATCAAATGACGTATGTGTTAGAGAAAATAAAAAAACAACAAGGAGGATAAAATTTATTTTGTATCTCTGTTACACAACACATTTACAAGTACCAATAACATATGTTTTTTAATTGGAAGAATAAAAAAGCAGGAAACAAGTTTTATTTCTCTCTCTGTTTCACACACAATATAAAATTATTTTACAAAATATGAAACGTTACAACTTAGAATCTTCAGAGTTTCATCTATGAATGGCACACCTCATCTAGCATTTGTTTGTCAGCTCGAGAATCATCTACGATGTCACCAAAAATTTTCTTTCTGCAAACGTATAGTTTTCTTATGTTGACGACCAGTTATTCATCTCCAGCATCTGTAATTTGAAATAAAAATAAACCACACACATTTTAAAAAAGTATTAACAAGAATAATAACAGCAACAAAAACAAAAGCTTTTTAAAAGATGAAGAAACGTAATTTTATAATTAAAAAAATCTATACTTACCAAAATATTAACCATCTTAAATTCGTAATTCGTTATACCTAACAAATATTTCATTACCTGATATTTATACCCGAAAATTCGTAAATAACATCGTTAATTGTGTTTTCTACATTAAAAAGTGAAAGATCAACTTTCAAAAATTTCTTGCTAATTACATTTGTTATATACCTAGCATATGTTAGAAAGAGCGTTTTTGACAAACTTTTTGCTAACAAAACGTATTAATTAATTAATTAATTAACATGTAAAACAGTAAGATGATTTTATATCAAGAATGAGATTTGGGAAATAAAAATACGGAAAATCTAATCATAAACGAAAAAAAATATTTAATGTAACCATTTCAATGTCAACAAAATAAAGTAAATTCCTAAAATAAGGTAATTAAAATGTTTACGTTTTTCCAAACCGTGAAAGGTTAACTTTCAAAGTGTAATTGTTACTAATTACATATAGCATATTTATATTGAAAAAACGTTTCTAGCAAACTTTTCGCTTACAATGCGTATCAATTAATTAAAATGTAGAAGAGTAAGATGATTTTATATCAAGAATGAGATTTTGAAATTAAAAATACGGAAAATCTAATCATAAACGAAAAAAAAAAATGTAACCATTTCAATGTCAACAAAATTTTAAGTGGAATTCCTAAATTACTCGAAAACAATTTCTATTTTTAATGTTAAAACAACTTTTCCGTCACTCAATTGAGGCGATTGTTAAAACCAAAAATGCATCATTCAAAATACGTAATATGTCTTGTTTATGATAATTGTAGTGTTTAACGCTTCGTCATTAAGATGTTATAAGCAAACATGTATTTTGAATGTGGAAATTGAAAAAATATTCATAATCACATCTGTTATAACGTTTAAATAAAAACCTGACTAATTGTTCTAGAGAATCAAATAAACCAGACAATCATAGAAAATTCTTTAACGAGTGAGATGCTTTATCTAATAATTTAGTTTAGATTAAAAAGATTTATTTAGTTAAATATAATAATAAATCGATTATTCGTTTGCTAGAAAAATAGTTACAATAATGAATCGTATTCAAACGTATTTAATTTAATTTTTAAATGAAATTACTAATTCTATGAAACAACTGGACCATTACATCTAAACACATATTATATACTTACTTCATCATCACGTAGGTAATAAATATTTAGGGTATAGAAGAATTATAATCCAACTTTATTCACCAAGTAAACTATTGCAAACCCTATTTTTTAATTATACAATTTGCATATCTTTAAATCTATTAAGAAGTTGGCGGAATCTAAACTGTTATGTAGTAAGTAATTAATTTTATTTTAAACCAGAACTTAAATGAAGATGGTACTTAATAAGAAAACAAACAAACGTATGCGTGTTAGTTAAATTTTAACACCTGTAAACAACTGAAACAAGTCTTAAAATCAAAAATTTAACTTCTTAAATATTATTTTCCCAAACTTTATTAATGGAATTTTAACCAAGTTGGTAACTTTTTCAATTCAATAAATATTATTTTTAAAATCCCGAATAATTTCTAAACAAATCTTTGGTTTTAACTTAACAAAATACAATCTTTTTTATATAATTCTTGACGTTACCACTTAGGAAAAAACACATTAAGATTTGTAAAAACGTAAACATATTATTTACCTACAACTTCTAATAAGATGTATAATAAAATTATTATTTTGTTTCTTATAATTTATTTATAATTTCATTAAGATGCTAATTGCCTTTCACTTTTTCCTTAGTATCTCAAGGTTGCGTTATCCCCTTTCTACTATATTAATGTAATTCAAAATAAATCAATTTTCATTTAAATGGAATTAGAAATACTTGGCCGTTTCAGTCAAAAGAAATGGAAAACAATGCCGGTTGGACTTTTCTATATTATTTGTTTCTTCCCAAAATTTTATGCTGCTTTCATTAATAATCCGGCTCGAAGGACCATGTATATTTTTGTGTTAATAATAATAATAATCTTCATTTCTTGCAAATAATTTTTAACAATCTTAAATTTTTTGGTTTGATTTTTTTAAATATTTTTATTAAAATAAAGCGGGTATTAAACCAAATATATTTCAGCCCGTATTACAACTAAACACCTTCTGCCAGCCAAATTAGCGTTACTAACTTATCTCTACGAGAGGTTACATGCAATAAAGAGTAAAATTTACGTTTATTTTAACTGTTTAATGAGCTTTCAACTTTCAAAATGGTGGCTAATTTTACTATAGATATGTCTATCCATTTTGAGATTCGCTATTAGCAATTATTAATGTACCGATACATTTAGATCTAAAAATAAAAATTGGAAGAGTGAGAATTTGAAGCTTTTGTTTCCTATCTATATTTTATTCACCTTACAGCATTCTTACAGTCACGATCTACATTATTTAAACCTCTCGTGTACACGTTAGGTAGACAAACTTTTGTATATTCTTCATATTAATAATATTGATTACTGTTTACATTTATTTTTCAACGTTTTAAATTATTCAAAATTGATATATGTATTTCTATAAAAACTAAAAAAATAAAATGCATACATTTCAAGTAACACTCAAAACAATTACAAAAAACTGACTGAAATTTTTAACTGCAAAAATCAATTACATAACCATTTTTTTTAATTATTTAATGTTTGATTATTGATTTTTTTTCATTTTGTGTTTAAATATTAACATGTCTGTTATGAAAAGTAATAATAATTTTATTACTTTTTTGTTTATTGCGGCATTACTTTTTTATTTACCTTCATTTATTGACATTGAACACACGTAGACAAAACAAATACAAGTAATAGTTGCAATTTTGACAATTAACAGTTACCCCTGCGCATTATATAGTGATATAATTTGTAACATCCTATGTTATTATGCTTAGACTCACAAAAGCATTGTTAGAAGCGCATACTTCAGTAACTGCTGTCTGGCATAATATTACAGCTTATGTGTGTAGGCACAAAATATCGTATTCATAAAATGGGGTATTACCTAGCATTAGGTGTGAACCTAGAATTAGTTTGAGGTTGACAAAGGCGCGTGGATAGAAATCCGAAAAGTGATCCTCCCATTCGTACACGCCGACTAAGCAGATGTATTTTGAAGTTATGGTTTTATTACCATATGCAATTGAATTTAGATCGGATTATAACTTCATTGCACAAAAATTACCAAAAGTGTTACTAACAAAAATTTGTTTTTAAAATAAATTGCGTCGCCCTTACGAGACCACAATAGTAATTTTTGTATAATATACAACTAATCCTATAAAAAGGAACAAAATACACAAAAAATGGCAAATCCTTAGAAAATGCGATCGTATTAAGCCACAGCGTGAACGGGACAGGACCTTTGTTAGCTTTTATTATTTTTCCGCACTTTGAATTATAACAAATTTTTAACAAAAGATACGTCGTTCACACTGGCTACTAAGAAAAACAATAATCTATAACGACTAATATGTTATTTTATCGTATTTTTTGGGGGTTGCAGGATTTATAATTCCCTGCGTTATGACAACACGTAGGGGGTGCATTAGGGGACATTTTTTATGCCAGCTGTTACTACAGTCGTATTATTATTGTAGATGTAGATAGTTGTATGCGCTCTTTTGATCAAAACTTCTCCCTATTGCATCGTTATGTCTTTCTTATTACACGAAATCGCATATATTGACTTTGTTCTAGACTTTAAAGCGTATCTTTAATCCTGCTTATGCCGAATTCAGTAGCATAAATATTGAAAGCTCTCATATATTAACATTTATAGGTACCTCTACTACATTTTTAAATGGGCTTTTAGTTATAAGAATGTCGTACTCGAACCGCATACATATTTCAAATACAAATCACATATTTCTGTTTGATGCATTGCCCAATTGTGATTCGAATGGTATGTTTTTTTTAAGTGGATGTAGAAAGTTTGTATAGCAATTAAGTTTATCGTATAATTTCTAGTTGAATGAACTACAGTTTATCTAATTAAAATAATAATAAACTTCTCATCAATGTAAAATATGTATTGAATTTTTTACACGGATGTAATTTTGCTATTTGTTAATTGTTTTCCAATATTTTACTATCGAGAATTGTAAATAATGTATGTTAACATTTAGAAGGTATTCTAAAAGTATGAGTGTTAATTTCAATCTTTTGACTTGAATAATTGCAGAAATTGATAACTTGTAACGATTTTTATATGCTGTAGGTACAGATACGATTTTTGCCTAGTCAAAAACATTAGTGCTAGTTTACTTCAAGCATGATGTCACTTAAAACGCATTACAAAACAACACATTGAATCAACAATTTATACATAAATATTATACCACCTGATGTGTTAGTGATGCCTTGCGTTATTTTTACTGCAGAGGTTACTGAATGTCAGTTGTTTAATTCTAATAAATGTTTTTTTAAATAATGATTTTAAATTTTTAAATATTAGAAATGAATGTTACAAGAAAAACTTTAATTGTTCTGCGCCTAAACAAAGATTTTCAAATTGCTCTATTATATCAACCCCAACACTATTAAAATGGAAGAAGAAAAATAAGCAAGTAAGTAAGTTTATTATAAAATGGCTAAATCAACACATGCTCATACATGGTACTATTTTAAAAAAATTAAAAGAGACTTAGTTACTTCTTCAATGATCAATACTGAAATAATATAAATTCCCGAACAGATTGCAACAATAAAACTCTGATTTCTTGCACGATGCATCCTTAGTCCTATAGAAGGCCTTCGTGGAAGGACTATAAATAATGAAATCTGCATCAATTTAATCAACATTTTAGGTTGGTCGATGATACCGTCGTTTCTCAATATTTAATTCATACCTACTTTTCAAATTGATTAAAATCCGCGACACTCCCACACGGAGGTCAACCACCAATAAATTGATCAATTTATTTTTTGGCCTCCTGAACTGTAAATCACATCTTTCAGTAGTTTATATTTATCTTGAAACTTGGTTTTTACACACAATGCGGTAAAGTAAGGCTACTATGCGGTAAAACAGTGATTTATCTACTATTTGGGAACGCTTTAAAAATAAATTAAGTATAAAATCCGATAAATTGATTCTAAAAATTTAATTTACACCATACTTGACACGATAATGTACAGAATAAGGGCGCACTTAATTTTTTTATTGATGATGATATTAATGGCGCTATTTATACGCCAGTTAAACAAATTAATTGACACATATTACGTCAAAATGGTTAAACAGCCAACCCTTTTTACTTTTTGATGATGATCGTCGGCCAAAAAATATTATACAAATTTCTTGTGTAAAAAGATTTTTTGGCCCCCTGACGTGTAAACGTCAAATTAACATTAAAACTACAAACCCGGAAACGTCATGATTACGTACAGTGCACGCCCAGCGTGCGTAAAAATTACCCAAATTGTCCGCCTTTAAGGTACATTTGTCAATAAAAATCTTTTTATAGAACAAAAATATGTTTACTAAATCAACAATTACACAACTTGTTTACTGTTAAATGGTAAAAAATGATTTGATTTGGAATATTTTTAGTTTTATGTAAATGATTAGCGCCATTTTATATATTCTTAATTACAGTTCACTTTATGACCGATATTGACAATTGACAGCCAAGATAGCAAAATATTTGTTAATTTTTACAATTTAAAAATCGTCGGCCAAAAAATTTAAAATTTTGTGCGTTAAATTATTTTACAGCGCTGTAAAATTTAATTATCCGCACGCGAATGTAAATATCTATTACTGTCCACACTCTAATGTAAATAACTATTTTTGTCTTCAATATTTTCTGATCGAGTATTTTACCATACATTTGTGAATACCTGATACAGATGGTTTAAATAACATGCGTATGTTTTGGATAGTTGTACAGCTTTTTCATGTGTGCTATGGTGAATGGGCATTCAGCATTCGACTGCAAGAAATCGTAGATTCCCTTCATAACTTGATTTATTTTAATTGTATACTCCAGTTTGTCCAAAAACAATGTTTATCCTAGTCAAAATATTCCGTTCATCTTGGTCTCCAAACTTAGAACTCGTTTTTCCCAATTTTCCCTTGACAGACCTTACATTTTTTATGGTAAATGTCTGCACTTTTCTTTAGTTACTTTGACATTTACTCTATTTATATAAAAACTTTCATAAGCAGCATGAACAAATATCGTTTATGATAAATCAGATCAGCAAATAAATCATTATGTATTTCAATAGATGATCTTTTCAATGTTTCTTCATTCTTTGCACCCACAAACTCCGAGATAGAGTGACAAGCACCCCCTGACCGCCAAAATTTCAAACAAATCGCTGCATTTATAAACAAAAATTAGAAGCATAAACCCACGGCAACTGGATGATTACGTAATATCAGTGTAAAATTTGAAGAATAGTAGATTCTGTAACAAGGTTAGAATGAAAATTTGATACCGGTGAAAGATTTCGAACGCCAGCGTAAGGAACCACGAGCAGATTGCGTTGCATTTACATTTGACACTGACAGTTCGGAAACACATGGGTGTCTAATTATTTCGTTGAGATATTTACAGAATAGTGATTCTGTTACTAGTTACTGAATGAAAATACATGCAAAACTCATAAGAAGCAAGTGTTTTAGAATAAATATTCTATATCAAGTGCGACATGTTTCTTTCTATTTTTAAAATGATTTCACAATTACTATATTCCACTAAGGAGAAAAATATTTCTAAAGTTAACTACTACTCTTATAACATAGGAATCATCAGATTTCAATCCCATTGGTTTTCCATATACGCCTAAAGACAACTTTAGGCAAATGATCGTATATAAGTGTCCTACAAGTATCCTTAAAAAATAGTTTCATTGTTGCTGATCAGCTCGCTATCACTTTTTAAGTAACTGTACTGACACTTCTTTGAAGAAAGTGACACAATCGGTTGCCAAAACGTTGACGCTACGAATTAACCTGTTGTTTTGTTTGTATCTCCTCCCCTAAAGAAGGCCTTTGTGGGAAGAATCTCAATTATCAACTAAATCTTAAAGGAATAGTCATAAGAAATCACATAATTATTTCTAGTATTTATGTACTATAATTATTGTAAGTATAATTAATAATTTAAAGTTAGGTATGTATTGATTATCGACCTAGAAATACCAGCGGCGACTCGTAGGTTAGAAACTTGTTCACCACACGGATATTTTTATGAAAAACTTTAAGTCACTATTAAGCACGTAATAAAATTTCTTACAAAAATATTTATTTGCATTTTGGATGGAATTTAATATATAAAGTGTTGACATATTAAGAAATGGAAAACAAGGTCAATTATTAAATGCGTTACTCAAACACTAGGCGCACTGTAGACAGACGGTATGTATACATTGAAACAAAACTGACAAAACTTACATTTTTACATTGTACACTAGTCACTTATTGCGGGTGAATCAGTGTTCGCGGCCATTTTATTTTTTTATTCTAAGGAAAAATTACATAAAAACATATACATATATATATTTGTAAATCACGTGTTAAACCACATCGGTTATGTCAGAATTATACTGACGTATGTCAAAGTTACGATAGTCAATTTTTTTTTCAAATGAGACCCTGTACATTTTTTTATTGATTTATGAGAGGCATTTTTTCTCTATACAACAATGTAAAAATTAATACAGTTGTACGTATTCTAAATTTTTTGAGAAACATAGCATAGATACCTTATTTTATTGTTACGGTCAGTTAGTCATAAAAACAATTGATTTGTTTTCGAATTGTTAAGTTTAAGAAAACTTTTAGGAGACATTGTAACGGTCACTGTGATTGTTTTACAGCTAATTGATCCTAGTAGGAAGAGGAGAAAATTTCTCTATGTTGTACTATTTTTCAAATCATTTAAAATACAGATGTACAATTTTTTTCTATTGTTGTATGGAAACATTCCTTCACAAAAATCTTCAATTTGCCTTTGAAAAAACTATCACGTCGTGTTATGAAACTTTGCATATGTCAATATAATGTTGACTTATGTAATTCGTCAAATTTTCTGATTAGATGTTGTCCTAAAACTTTCAGAATAAATATCTGAAAATTTTAAATAAGGGGTTTCCTGTATTGATCTACCAAATGAAATTATGTGTGACTTTGTACTAATTTCTTCTAATGGAAGTTGACGTCAGTTCATATTTTAATGGAAATTAACGTTTCACTGTGACTTACAAACTTCTGGTAATTCAGTGATAAATAGTAATTCTTTGATTTTTACCATGTAATTTTATTACTCTAAGAGGCTGTAACGTTCGAAGTGTAAACGCTCCTCCTGTGTACACACTCCTTAACCCAATTTCGCGGGTATTTTGATGGGTTCCGGCGTTGATAACTTGAAACTGTCCACGATTGGTCCGCTGCATTTTAACGCTTCCGGAAAGCTTGATCCGAATCAACTGTTCACGAGGAAGAAGATAAACCCTCATCTGAAAATTTCTCGCTTGAAGGGGTAATCAGGCCGATGGTAAAGAGATTCTGAAACCCTTCAACGTTTTAAAAACCTATTTTGTAGGTAAAACATATGATACCGCATAAAGTGACTTTTAAAATTTCTAAAGGTTGTGCTCCACGTGAACAGTTCAATAAGCACGTCCTGCATTCTTCAGGCTAGGGGACGCTTTACATCAGGTATACGATTGCCCTCAGGTATCTATCGCTAACATCCCTATGTTTATTCTAGAGAGGGTGGTTTATGTCTCCTATTACGAATATATTCTCTTCCGGTTGTTCCTTCGTCAACTTGTACGGCTATTGCGGGTCTACTCATGGCTTTTGGAGGCGTTGTGCCGAAATAGCTACCCAAGATTACTCCGTCAGATTCGCAGACCACGGAGGCTCATTCGAACCGTTAGTACCATTGAGAGCAAGATAATACTCCTACTGCTGCGTGGAAGGTCAGAGGTTTTAATATCTTTAATTGCGCGTGAACCTGCAGTCGACCTATCACTCTAGTAGAAGTCACCCCGACACCAACTATCAGGCGCGAACGTAGAAAATTTATTGCGGATTATTTGTCGCTCGAATATGTAATTGCATAATATACCTGGAACGTTAACTAGTTATAGATAAGAGTTTTTAATACCTACATGGTATAAGTCGTAAGAATTTAAACCTCAATCTTAATTGCCGAACGCATTTAGTTCCATTGACTTTCTCGGTACGAGCTCGTTCCCCGACAGGCCAAAGTGAACAATCGTTTAAACTTTGCGGTGACTGGAATTAGTCTAAAACTTCCCTACACGTCTTCCTTAAATTCATGTAATCTGTAACGTTACTCAGTACCATAAATCGACACATTCTAGGTTAAGTTCACTATAGGCGTACCTTCAGTACGCGAAATATCAATTGTATATACAGACAGTGGCGTAGCAGTGGTAAATATTTGGGTAATTTCTTTACTTTAACTTGTAATTTTATGTAGCTCTAGTCATTTTCGTGTTACCTGAATGTTTAATGCTGTACGTTACCCGTTTTAGCTCGTGTGTATTCGTAATATATCTGTGTCTATTTAATGCTGTGACTATCACAAATTCGTTTGTGTATTGGGGTGAATAAATATTGTGTGAAGGTTTCTCTGACTTTATGTCGAATTCTTTCATGATTTGTTTCCCCTTTTCTGTATATTCTGCTGCGGACAGTTAGCTGCTGACTTTGGTTCTGGGTCAGACTCTCCAGCGTTACTCGAACCTGGCGCCCTACCTTTTAATTTTTTTCTATAGGTTCTAGAATAACGTGACTTTCCTAACCTGCACCCTACTCTCCACTGAGGGGCATACTTTCCTAACAACTGACCGTAACAAGGCCAAAGAAAATTGTCGGTAAATTTGGGAAATGAAAATTGGCAATAACTTTTTTCTCACCTTGTAGAATTCTGTAGCTAATTTAAGAAAAAAATTTAGATGCAACCTAATTGTGAAGATGCTTGTTTCATTATTGAAACATTTCTGTAAAGATGGCATAAGCTTTTAACACCCAATGATCAAGGTACTAATCTTAAACTACTAGTGTTCAAATTTTCATTTATTACAATACCTAAGTGTTCGTTATAGAATTTTTATTTGCTTTAAAAATTATCCGACTGAATAAATGTAATTAAATGAAATAACCAATTTGAGGTTTACTGCATTTTGCAAATTTATTGGTTTTCCTATTGTAATAAATTTTATCATTGACGTATTTGTTTGCATATCTTTTGTATAAATTCAAACGAATGGGCGCCTATAACTATAAAGCTACGTTAAATTGTGTTTTTTACTGAATATGTTATTTAATTAGTTCAGCGTTAATATTGCTTGTTTTAAAAAGTTAAGAATACATACCTAATTGTTTGTTTATTTATGAAATATTCTATTGTCGCTGAAATATATGATGTACCATAACGTTACTACAGCAACCAGACGAGTTAATTTCTTTAATGTAAGTTTTATATACAAGCACGTACGTGAATGTTTTATCAAAAAAATTAGAATGTATGTGCAAACTTCAGGATTTTTATGGAGCAGGTTAAAAATTTGTAATGATATTTGTCACGTTTTAGTGTCTCTATATTTCAACATATAAAAAACGTCAGAGCATATATTAACAGTGTTTTGTATTTATTTCTTCAACGTTGTATAAAAATTTTATTAGGGTATAAAAGTTATCACTGCAAAAATAAAATTATTTGTACATACATGAATCCGTTACTTAGCAAGATCACAGTTTACCAATAATAATTGAAACTTTTATTTTGTTTTTGGCAACTTCGAGTTCAAATCGTCAATTACTCAAATAACTTTTGATTGAGTAATACAAAAGATAAGTTATTGTTTTATATCAAATTCAATTAAAAAATTATTTAATGCGAAACACACTTCAACATTATTTTAATTCTCTTTCTAAAACTTCTGTCGATATAAAAATTATGTTGTCAATTTCGGGTAATCTATTTATTAAATTAAGAATCAGTAGAACATTTTATTAGGAATATACTGCTATTTCATCAACCTACTATTTTTTTCGTCATTGTCGTGACTGGCGCTTGGACCGGTCCATTATAATACTGTGATCAAAAAGTAAGGTGAAATTGTTTATAAACTGTAAATTCTTTATTTATTCTTCCAAATCAATTTCATCCCTTTTAAAGTAATCCTCATCCGATAAAACGCACTTTTCCAACGTTTTTCCTGTCCTCGAAACAGTCGGAAAAGTCTTTTTCCGGTATAGCCTTCAAGACCATCTTCGATTTGGTTTTTAATCGTGTCAAAACGACGTCTCCGCAATGGCTTTTTAAGTTTGCTGAATAGCCAGAAGTCGAACAAGGCCAAATCAAGCAAATACGGTGGTTGCGGAACGATATTAGTTGAATTTTTGGCAAAAAAGTTGCGAAGAACCAGTGCAGTATGACATGGTGCATTATCGTGATGAAGAAACCAAAAGTTGTTCGCCCATAATTCCGGCCGTTTCAGTCGAATAGCTTCACTCAACTGACGCATAACGTTCAAATAATATCTTTGTTGACAGTTTGACCAAATCTTGATTTTTGGACGTGTCCCTCGTCGGTAGACATTGATGGTCGTCTAGAGCGCGGTTCGTCTTTAACGCGTTCTCGACCTCCTTGAACTCGTTGTATCACTTATAAACGTTTTTTTGTACCATAGTTTGATCACCAAAGGCCGTCCGTAACATTTCAACGTATCCGCACAAGAATATTTGTTCTGCAAACAAAATTTGATGCAAGTTCTTTGCTCAACAAAATCACCCATTGTAGAAACCAAAAAATTCACTTTTGGTTGTTTACAAATACACGTGTAACTCGGAGATAATTAAACCTTTTGACAAACAGATGCTTGACAACAGGAAAACACAAAAAAAATTAGAACACGTGTCCGAGTGAAGCTTTTGGTGCAGTTTTTGGTGTTTTTCTGTTGTCAAATACACGCTGCAGTTAGTGTTCCTTTCCTTTAAACAGATGCTTGGCAATTGTTATAGACAGTCCTACCAACCTAGGAAAAAAAATTACCTGCCTTCCTAATATCCTGGAGTTTTAAATGACCATTTCATTTTACTTTTTGATCACAGTAGTATGTCGTCATGTAATGGCTGTGCTGTTATATTTTACGTTCTTATTTACCTTCCATAATGTTTACAAACTTAATTAATATTATTACATATGAATACTAAGGTGGGTAAGGGTTGGCATGTTTAGGTTTTAGAGGTTTCCTAAACCTTAAAGCAAATGCTTTGCAAAGACGAACCAATCCACTATTGCATACGGTTTCGTCACCACACTATATAGGTTTATACTGTTCTTCTGGGGCACCATACATAACACTTACATCACAATACAATATTTAAAATGTACCATTCGAATAAATAAATAAAATACTGCTGTTTGCAGATGTGAATATTAAATTTCTGTTGACGGTATGAATACTAAAAATGAGAACAAATGTGATAGTACGAAGAAATTCATTTTTGCATAAAAAACAATTTATTAACGGAGGGAACAATGAACATTATGTTGATATTATAGGAAAAAAAGTTTAACATCCTACTTATTTTTAAATTTATGATATTTCAATATACAGAGTGACCAATATTTTAATATCTCCTTTAATTTAGGTAATAGTGAAACATTATTTTAATAAAAATGTTAGCATAGAGATAGATTAATTTTTTGAATTTAATTTGTTGTTTTATTGTTATTATGTGGTTTTGGTGAAATAAAAACTATTGTTAAATGTTTAAAATTTTTTTCTTTCCTTACTTTCTATGCCGAAACACCATTGTATTCAACATGGGAACGTGGTTTATTTTAAAAATATGTTTAACGTTTCACAGTACTAATTGCCGTGCTACAGAAAACCTCTAATGTGCAGATTTTTCAAATTTAACATTTTAAGATTTTTTTACAAAGTTTCAGATTCTGATTCAACTGGTACAAAAAAAATTAGTAGTAAAAAATGTTCTTTTATGTTAAAAAAAATATTGAAATTAAGCGCTTTTTACTTAGCATTAACAATGGATGTCGGTAAGTACCTAGTTATTATCAAGGTTTGCGTAGGCGTTCCAGAGGGCGGATTTACTTTGACTTGTTTGAGAAATACATGCGGATTTTTGATAAGTAATTTCACTCAAGAACTTAGAGAAAGAATCAATACAAAATTTTGGAAAATGAATTTTATGGAACAGAAGGCTTTTGTATCAAACAATATGCAATTGGGTCCAGTCATTAGAAAAAGAAAAGAAGTAATGAACAATCAAGATTTTAGAAAAAATTTAAGCCGAAGTTTTTTACTGAAAGCCAAAGATGGGAAACGTGACCGTTCTAAAAATTTTTTTGGTACCTTCTGCAAATAATGATTTTATTGAAAGGAAAATAATAAGTCCAAAATGATCGTCTAGGTTCATATCCAAGAAAAAAGTCAGATAAACAAGAAATTAAGGATCACGTTAAAACATATTCACCATGGGTGTCTCATTATTGACGAGAACATGCTCCTACAAATTATATTTACCGAGCGATATTACCATTAAAGATATGTATTCTAATTATGTCACAAAATATCCGTATAGGAAAATCTCTTACGAAGTATACAGAAATGTGGTAACGATTGACATGAACATATCTTTCACGAAATTGGGACATGAAGAATTCGAGAAATGCGAATCCCGGTGTGAATACAGAAAAGATGTTGACATTAGTAATTTTACTGATGAAGAAACTGCCTACTTTTCTGTAGACATGCAGAGAGTTATCATGTTACCTCGACTTGAAATGTTTAAGCAAATTGTCAGATTGTCTTCACACCAAGGATTATGTTTTTATTGAATCATTTCTTAAATTGGAGAAGCTTACGAACAAATTTAAACCATTTGCTGTTCTTTGGCATGAAGGTATTTTGGGACGCAAAAAAGAAGACATTGTTAGCGCGTTCCACAATTTTTTGACCATCGGGATTATAAACATATTTAATTATGGGCCGATAACTGCAGTGGATAGAATAAAAACTGGTGTTTTTTTCTTTTTAATATATTTGATAGATTGGAACGAGGTAGCAGCTGAAAGTTTTACTATTAAATATTTGGAGGTAGGACATACGTACATGTCAGCGGACAGTTTCCATCACGTGGTAGAACAAGGGCTAAGAAAGCATCCAAAGTACTATGATTTCCAAGATTTTGTTCAAGTCATTAAATACAGTTGCAAAAAGGAATTACTGTTAAAGAAATGAGCTACTCAGATTTTTGACGTTGGTTCTTGTGACGAGTTATCAGCTCCAAAAATTAAACAAGAAAAAATCTTTACTAAAAAATGTATGCTTAGTTACAGTAAGAAGAAGACAATATGATCTATTTTATAAAGGAGATTTCAACGTGGAATTAAAACAATTGGCTATTTTGGGCAAAATATCTAGAATTTTGAAAAAACCAGATCTACATGACAAGGAAAGAGGAATTAGTCAGACATGAAAAAAGACACTTTAATGAAGAATCTCTCTGGAATATGTCCAGAGCATAAACTTATATTCTGAAAGAGCTTTCAGTAAATAACTCTTCCGCAGATTTAATAAATCAAATTGAGGATGAGTAATTAATGCACTTTGTGTGTGTTTTTTAAATTTATCTTTCAATGAATAATGAAATTGCATTTTTTGTCTTAAAGATTTGATCAATATCTCCAACGTTTTTCACTGCACATACGAAGTTCTTCTCTAGGACGGCAGTAATGACTGCTTTTTCAAACAAATATTTATTAATTATCCTAAAATAAAGAAAAATACAAATTAATTTATTTTGGCAAGTGAGAGAATAATATTTACGCAACTGTAATATTTTTATTGAGTAGCTGTATTAAATTATACATAAATAAGAAAAGATACATTTAAAGATATTTGTGGTGAGGTGGAATTAAACACACCTCGTTAAAAGCACTCACTTTAATATTATTTCAAAGGAGACCAATTTTCTAACTTCTTGCCAAAAATAAATTAATTTGTATTTTCTTTTATTTTAGATAATAATTAATTATTATTTGCTTTGAAAAAGCAGTGATTAGTACTGTGAATCTTGTCCCATGTTGGAATGCAATTTTGTTTCGACATATAAATTAAGGAAAGGAAAAAATTTTAAACATTTAACAATAGTTGTTATTTCACCAAAACCACATAATAGAGATAGATAATATAAAAATACTCCTTAACATAAATTGGTCAGAAACGAATTTTTTTTTTAAATAACCTGAATTTGTCGTTCTAAGGTTGTATGCAGCCATGCTTAGTGTTTCAAAAGTTAAGCACCGATTTGTATGAAAATCTATGTTAAATGACCACTAGACTTTACACATACGAACACGTTTAGTTGGTTTTTAACAACATTATTTAAATTTTTTTATGACATTTATGGTGATTGAAACACAAACTTGGATACTGATACAGAAAATTGCACTTATAGGTTAACTTCCTTATTATTAGGAATGATGTGATTACTGGATTGGAGTTAGTGGAACACAGTGTTATTTAATCTTACTAAGAAGGCCCTTCTCTGGAATATTAACCTATAAGTAAGTAGATTAAGGAGTTTCAACCATTACTTCTCATGATCACACAAATTTGTGCATAACGTTTGAAACACTTGCTGTAGTTACATACCGGATATCAAAAAGAACGGCAAAAGAAAATTACATTCGAATTTCACCTATAATTTCTCATTTCATTAAAAAAAACATGTTTGGTTTGTGGCTGAAGGTATGTATAAACAGGGAGTGGTTCCATATAAATTATATGCTGTCGCTATTATTTTCTTATACGGCAAAATTTCTTTAATTAAAAAGACGTTACATCACAAATTTTAGTCGAAGATATTTGAAATTATTTATATTATAGTAAAAGTGACTTTTGATAGATACGCCCTTTCTTGCTAACAAAGTCAATATGTATGTACTGTAACAGAAAGGCGCATAAGTAGGTAAAACATTGATTTATTTAACTTTTGAACTACAATCCAAAAATTATCCTAAAGAACTAAATAATTAATTCTCATATATGTAAGATAATCAATAAAAACTATTCCTTAAAAATAAATGACATGTTATGTTTTCTACAACGTAACAGAAACAAATGAAATATTAGTCACTATCATGAGTGTTTTCTTCAGAGCCCACTGACAAATTTTGCCAAAAGCCTAACCTATTTTGAGAAAAATTGACCTAGTTTTGTAATTATTAAATTTTTTCCTCTCCTTAGTTATGCCTTTGGGAGCTGTTTTACATGTAGGCTTTCTAATGCCAGTTTTGAAAGTCTTGTGATTAAGAAAGTTTAAAACAAGAAAGGGACCTTCATATGAGTCCTGAGTAAGAAAGAGTTTTTCTCCTCGATTGAATTTCACATGAACAAAAGAGGCTAGATAAGGTCTAGGATTTATTTTGTTTAATTTGTACTGGGATGCATTATCTTCCCAGTTAAAAATATCATTATGTTGTATTTCAGCACTTCTCACCCTTTACGTGAATTTTCTACTGCGTTTAAATAGTCCTTGAAATCCGTAGACCTTACCTTTTCTTTTCAAGGAATGTTCGACAGCATGATGAAAAGAGTCTGCTGCCATAAATGTATGGCCCGGTTCGAAATATTTCACATTTAATTCTTCAAGAGCGACGTCATTGCATTAATTAAATATATAAAAAGAATACAAACACCAATTTTGTTCTGGAAGAACAATTATCAAGCCATAACGTAATATGTTTGATATCTCGATTTTGCATAAAGAATTTGTAAAGCACTAATAACGTCCACCTTACTTGTCCTGCTGTAGCTTCATGCCAAACAATTGCGTGAGGTGCAACATTACCTTTGTTTCCACCAGGAACAAAACTTTCATTATACACAGTCAATCTTGGGACAAATATGACCTCTTTAAAGGTGTCACAACGTGGTAGCATTATTACCTGAGAATTGTATAAAACAAATAATTAATTTAAAGCAAAACTATTAGCAAAAGTACATACCTTTTGCATATCAACCGTTATTACAATTTGATCTTCACAGTCTTTCTGATACTGTTGCCTGGCAGTTACGTATCGTTCATGATGTTTTTCCCAAGTAGCGCATTCATCACAGTCAAAGCTTAAATTGTCTTTCTTATGACCACTTATCTTTGTGTGCTTTAAGAATATCTCACAAGTCCAGCACCTCATGTCCCAGTTTTGATAGAGATATATTGAGTACTAAATACGTCTCTATAAAGGCAATAAGAAAAATGCACGTTGGGATGTTTATCTATGAAGTCATTGTACATAAATTTAACCGTAAGGTCACTAGGAAGGTATCTCTTGCTGGTGCATGTTCCCGTCTATAGTGGAAATTTGAGGATTAAACGACTCAATATGCGATATAATTTCATCCCTGTCAAACTTCCGAGAATTGTGTTTGCCCCGGCGGTCTGGTTTAGGGGCAATCGCATTTTTTCTGTTATGGCAAGGACGCTTCGAATCATTTTATCATTGTTTTTCTTAAAACCGAGAGTGGAAAGGAAGAATGTCTTGCATGACACTTTGTTTCTCGAACCATCTTTATCTTTCAGTGTATAATAAAGAGTATTCTCGCGACGTGATTTTAATTCCCCGTTGTTTTTCTTTTAGTACCTACTTTATTGACACTACTAACAATAAAGCATCGCTGTTCCTTGTTTGTCATTTCCCAAAACTGACGATTGATTAACTCTCGTTGAATTTTACAGATCTTTTCTTCGCATTTATTTAGACAAAATTTACTGTTACAAGATTCTATTATTCTGTGCTGCTCGACCGTCTTGTTTTTCTTAACGGTTTTCCTTTCTTTTAAACTTGTTGAATACCTTTTTCGCTTTCTTGGGTTTCCAGTTTTGTAAATAATAAAAATTGTTCTGCTTTAACCACGATGCTCTCAATAATTTAGATGCAGCTTCAAATGCCCTCGTTATTGAAAATGTTTTCACCGAAAGTGTGTTGCAAGGTGTTATTTTCTGGTTCTGGTAGTGTTATAATAACGTTAGGAGGTTTTACAATGATGTTACTGATAATGTTGATTCTATTTTCATTTATCGAAGAACCTTCAACAGGAAGTTCGTCTATCAGCACAACACTGAGTAATTAGTAACAAACATTAAGTCTACGACAACCACACACAGCTTACCTTCATTATCTTCATTAGAACGGTGTTCAGATTCACTAGAGGATCCGTCACTGGGTAGGTAATCAGGGTCTAGTTGTAGGTAATCAGTGTTTTTGGGTTTTGCTGTTTTGGCAAAGAATGTCTTTTAAAATTCTGTACCTTTTCTTGCTGCTGCTTATTTAAAGCTAGAGGACCAGCAACTTTCCCCTTTGCATGGCTTCGATTTTTCTATAAATAACACATAACACCATAAAAACGAACATACCCAATGACAAAACAGGCAGAGTGACCAGCAACTTTCCCTTTGCATGGCTTCGATTTTTTCTATAAATAACATAACACCATAAAAACGAACATACCCAAGACAAAACAGGCAGTTGTGATTTAAAACTCACCTAGAAGTATATAATACAGTGCTACGCTTTAAAATTGTTAATGGTCTTCACTAAATTAACAAACAACTGGTGTTACACCCACATGCTCACCGGCACTGAAAGTGAGGTTATAAATGTTATATTAAAAAAGGCGTATCTGTATCGAGTACTTGCAGATACGCCGTTTCGTCCTAACAAAGAGCGCAAATACGCCTTATATTGCTAACAATTTCAGATACGCCTATTTAATCTAACAAATGTGAGAAATTTGTAGATACGCCATTCCTTTTGCAGCGTGACTGCTTACAGATCATTCAGATACGCCGATTTTTCTTAATAATATGATAAAAACACGTTATAGGAACCCAAATATGTTCCTAACTCAAAATGCGTAAAATGTGCAGATACGCCCTTTAGAATTAACACGGCAGTATACCTATCTCAAATAATTTTGAGATATTTAAAAAATTATAAAATTACAACATAAATTTGAAAAAATTATTAAACTAAAGTGCTTTATGTGACGTATGAATCTTTATGCCTTATCATAGTAGTAGTGCCTTCGGTAATAAATGAAAACAATAACGTGCTAAAAAGTTATACAGGGTAGTAAAAATTGAATTAAATTATAGTCAAATTGAAAGGTGATAAACTCTTTATTTTAAATGGAACACCCTATATCTGACATCACGAAACAATAGGCTTTTCGAATACCTATCGAACAGTATTAGGGTGTCCCATACCTAACCCAAATAGTTTCTGAGTTATTCGAGTTTATGTTGAAAGTTAATGTTAATTCCATTTAACAAGATTTAATTTTAGTGAAGGTGGCTGTGGCTGATGAATGAAAGGCATAGCGATTGTTTATTAACTACAAAAGATAAGATGTAACGTAAAAATGTAACAAAGCAAAATATTAACGTAAAAACAAAGCGAACTAAACAATATTGAAAAAATTACTTAACATTAAATTAAATGTTCAAAACAGCGACCATTTGTCTCAATACCTAACTGAACACGTTTTTTGAATGATTCTTTAACATTCTCCAGCATTTGCGGTGTAATGCTCGCAAAGCACCGCGGATTCTTTCTTCCATATCATTTGGTGTTGTAGGTGGATTATTGTAGACAATGTTCTTGACATATCCCCACAAAAAAAATCGGCACATGTCAAGTCAGGAGATCTGGCCGGCCAATTTTGGGGTCCTCCTCTTCCAATCCATCTATCCGGAAACATTTGGTTTAAATTGAACCGCACGTTATGATGAAAATGTGCTGGAGCACCATCTAGTTGAAACCACATACGTTGTAAAATATTTAGTGGAACATCTAGCAAAAGGTCGAGTAAATTTTCTGTGAGAAATCTGTTAAATTTTTGTCCATCTAAATGGCCTTCAAAAAGAATGGTCCCACCATACGCCCTCCGAGGATTCCTCCCCATACATTAAGAGACCACCTATGCTGGTGGTTAAGTGTTCTTAAAAATGGGGATTTTGATCACAATAGTAGTGAAAATTATGCCTGTTGACGAAGCCGTTGTTGTGGAAAGTACATTCATCTGAGAACAAACGTAATCAAAGAAATTTTCATCTTCCCCTGCTTTATCTAGCGCCCACAAACAAAATCAACTCTTCGACCAAAATCTATTTCCAAAGCTCTTGATGCAGCTGCACGTGGTATGGATGCAAGTTATGGTTCTTTAAAATGCGCTGTACGCTGGTTTTACTGATTCCGGTTTCTGAATGAATTTTTCGCTGGCTCGTGTGGATTTTCAATTACGGATCAATTACTGAGAACTGATTTTCTTCGTTGCCAGTTACGTACTTTGTGCCTTTTACTTTTTTATAACTTACGGATCCATCCTGTAGAAAAACTTCTAACAGTCTTTGGAAAACATTTTGGTTAGGATGATTACGTGTCGGATATTTTTTGAGCGTAAACTCTCGAGGCTAATAAACAATTCGGTCACACTCCCCGAGGACAAAATCATGTCAATTCTTTCTTGTTTACTATAAGTTTTCATTTTAAATTCAATACTTCTTAATAAACGAGGATTTTAAAATACTTTGACAGATTAATGGTAGTTAATAAACAAACAAAAACAATCGCTATGCCTTTCATTCATCAGCCACAGCCACCTTCACTAAAATTAAATCTTGTTAAATGGAATTAACATTAACTTTCAACATAAACTCGAATAACTCAGAAACTATTTGAGTTAGGTATGGGACACCCTAATACTGTTCGATAGGTATTCGAAAAGCCTATTGTTTCGTGATGTCAGATATAGGGTGTTCCATTTAAAATAAAAGAGTTTATCACCTTTCAATTTGACTATAATTTAATTCAATTTTTTACTACCCTGTATAACTTTTTTAGCACGTTATTGTTTTCATTTATTACCGAAGGCACTACTACTATGATAAGGCATAAAGATTCATACGTCACATAAAGCACTTTAGTTTAATAATTTTTTCAAATTTATGTTGTAATTTTATAATTTTTAAATATCTCAAAAATTATTTGAGATAGGTATAGGGCATGTAACATCAACTTACCTTTATTTCAGCTCTACAATCCAAATTCGTTCTCAAATACAGGGTGTTCCATTTAAAAATGGCAACTTTGGCATTTAACTTTTTTTGACAAACCCTGTATATTAAAAATATTTTTAAATCATGCCCAAAAAGACTCTGCATACATGTACAAAAATCGCCGCAACATATAGATGCGTTCTCATTTGAGAGACCGTGTCGTATAGATTGGACCACCCTGTATATATATATTTAAACGATAACTTTTTCGACATCTAGTGTCGACTCGTGAAAGCGTTCACGTACGTAAATGTAAGCAACTTTTGCCGCCAGGTATGTAAAGCAGTTACATAGTGAACTTACACTCGAGTTCTCTCACTGATGAGTCCCAAAAGGACGAAACAGCTGTCGGGTGATTCTCAGTGTTTGTTTGCTATTGTACAACCACTTGCGTACTTTACTGCGGGCGATTCAAAATTTTTATACTTGCCAACTGTTATGTTGGCTATAATTATTGAAGGATCGACTATGTAACTGCTTTACATACCTGTCGGCAAAAAGTTGCTTATATATACATATATATCAAATTTTTCTTCCAACGTCAGTAAATCTGATATTTTTCGATTTTTTCTCGGCCAAAGTTTTTACTTTCCTACTTTTCCGCCGGATTTAAGAAAAATGTTGCATACAAACACATAAGCATCAACGTAATCTTAAACAAATGTTATTGTTGACAGTGTTTACATGACAATTAAATTTTTGTAGAAAGAACTCATACTTAAACACCGTTCTAAACGTAGGTATACAAATTAAAGCAAGTTATACTTTTCCTTCGTATTGAATAATATACTATTTTTTTAGATAAGAAATTGTCATGGTAAACACATTCGCATTCTTTGTTAGGTTCAGATTTTTGTTAGTTTTACGTGCCAATTTGGGTTTGGATTTGTATTCTTCATTGTATTCTTGTCGTTATATAAGGTATTAATATTGATTATTATTTTCCTATTAAAAAACTTTGGAAATGACAAATACTCTGGTTGAATTTCGTAGATTAATAAAACCAAAATAAAAGTTTTGTTCAACAAGCTGATTAGCTAAAAAATATGATATAAATTATTTACGCTTTAAGCAAACCAAATAACCAATATTTTTAATTATGGATCCTATATTCATACATAAAAAAAATATGATTTTAACTAATACGCTAAATCAAAAGTATAACCTTTACCTAAATAATTTTGTTCAATAATATGCTATGTACTAACGTTGACATTGCACTATTTGTTAGCGAAAACTATCAAATTATCTACTCAATTTATAGCTCTCAAATTTAAATTTAAATACAATGTATGAGTACAATTTTTCTCTTAACACTGTAACTTCAAATTAGTTCAGTTTGCACCAATTCATATCGTAAGTTAGTTAGTTGTCATTCTTGACAACTACTACAGCTTAGAACTAAGCAAGTGAACAGCGCCAATATCAGGGTAAAATGATATCGTTAATTTTACGGTAACAATATTAAGTTAGGTGTCTAGACTAGACAATATTGTGAGTTGAGTATAGGTATAGTACAAACTTAATTCGAGAAATTTAACTTATATATCAGTTTTATTAGTTTTAACGAAATCGGGTAATTGAACCAATTCATGCAGACACGTAGACTCAATGCAACACAGAAGACATCTTCATGTAAAATACATGTACATGTTAGTTGTCTAATTAAACAGTTGTACTGAGTTTCTCTCTCGTGACCATTTCCCTCGAGAGACCAATGCTTTAACCGTTTATGATGCTTGAAATTACGTTTTGTCAAGTGAGTAGCCCCAAGTTTCACCCTATCCTTTTAATTTTACATTTTGTTTGTTATACAACTCCTTTGTGGTATTCTAACAAAAGAACCGCATCGAAAACATTAAATTTCGAAATTTGCTTTCTAGTTTTTATTAAAAACTAATACTTTTATTTAGTCTGAGGACAAAAAGAAAGGTATGTTTTATATCAAATTCTTTCTTATTCCACATTTCAAGTTCGGATTTTTATATAGTTACTATAGAAACACTTTTTGTAGCTTTGGGCAGATTATGACGTGACGTGGTCAGTAATATAACTTAAAGGGAATGTCACTTTCAGCAACGGACAGAGAGATCTTGCTAAATAGTTTCATCGATGAATTTTAAATCTTCAAATAATTGCAATTTTTGTAAACATCAGTAATTGAAATTAGTAAATTGTTTCTTTGCATTATGTTTGTGGTATAATTGTTATTCTTTATGTTTAAGTTAATTAAAAGTTTTAAATAAATACTAAGCACGTATAGTATAAAGAATTTTTATTTTCAAGCTTTTATATTTTATTGTGTTCTTAATAACAACTAACACTAAGTGAAAATGCAAATTACATTAAGTAAAAAAAAAACCTCGTTTTAATTTCAGCTCCCATTTTAGTTTTAAACTAATTTGACTTATATGTATGTGAAATGACAATTTGTAGGTTAAGGACACATTCCAATTTTTTAAGTGATTATATTAAAAAATGTTATGTCTAGAAAGACACCAATTAGATATATGTGATTATCTTGAAAGAAACACATTGATTTCAGACATCATACATTAAGTGTAGACATATAAAATTCAATAACGGAGAGAATTCGTTAAACTTTTAGTATATCTGTTTTATGTAAAATAGAAAAATTAAAACGCATGTTTTAAAATTAATGATATATAATACATTAGTCGTTGACCATTATGGCGGTGAGCAAAGATATAGTACAAACAAATTGCTTATTAAAAAAAATGGAACTGTACACATTGACGCTGTAATATACAGGGTGTCCCAGAAATGAAAGGCCAAAACTTGGGAATGACTAGTTAGTATTTGTTAAAAAAAAGTTCCTATGTTAGCAACGTTATTTTAAAAAACAAACGTCACATATATATTTTTAGTGTTAAGTATTCAATTTGTAATATTTTAATTGTATTTTTCACAAAAACAGTTGAGTAAAGAGTATTTATGAACGAGGGGTGTTTTAACTAAAATATAAAAACGGTTATTATATATTTGGTGCCGAAACCCGGGACTCAAATTAACGGAGACAAAATGGAGCAAATGATGAAAACAACGTGTCGTACGCGTTTAACAAATTTAATTAATAACAGTAACGATCTGATTAATTCAGAAATATTTGAGGTATGAGAGGCTGTAACGTTTGTGGCTCGAATAAAACCGGCTCAAGAACGTTTACGTGGACGTAACGAAAAAGTACCCTCATAAATAGGCATCGATGATCTAGAATCTGAATGCATGAAGATATGGAATACGAAGACAATGCGATAAAGCAATTTCGTGGCTTGAGCAACGAATCGAGGAAGAAAAAGGGGTTCGTAACGCAACGGTAACGACACTGGGAGCTCCATCAGGTACGTCCATGGGATTAAGTAAAGTAGGAGAATACGTAACTGGAACGAAGCAATG
>JALBCR010003676.1:0-163193 GCA_030710515.1 Abscondita cerata | reverse complement strand
TTGCCAGTAGCTAAGTAACGCAATGTTACAGATAACCTGTCTCTCGCAGAAATTGCATTTCTTAATTTGGTGTCTTGTTTTTGAATATCATTTTCAATAAGTTTCAATAGATCATTGAAAGTATCTTCATCCATTCTAATAAAATTTTTATAATTTTCTTTATCCACCACTGCTAATTCATTATGCAACAAAGATTGGTTCACTTCTCGTTTTCAAATCCATGGTCTTACCCACCAACGTCTCTTACGATTTAATAATAAAACTGCAGATGCACCAATTATTAATGTCAACGCGATTTTCTACATCCATGTTAACTTTGGACCACAAAATACACTATGATTTCTCGTGCTGTGATTTGAACTTATTCACACTTCGGTATAGGTTGAGGTTATGTTTTTGTTATGAACTTGACCTACATATATAAATACTCCAGAATGTCAACCCAAAAATTTGGGTAGTTTATCGATGTTAACAAATCCGGTACGTGCACAATCAAAGAAAACTTCTTATTGCGTGCCTGTCTCTAGGTGTTGGCCATTCTTGCACTGTTCTGATCTTTCAGGGTTGCACTTCTTTCCTAAAGATTTATTCAACTTCAGGTTTGCATCTTTTTAAACTGATAAGTGTTCTTTGAACTACTTACCAACCACAATGCCGTCTAAATGAATCAAGCACGTTTTCCACGACAGTCCACGTAAGATGGTTTCCATCAATCATTCAAACGTCGCACAGGCGTTGCACAACCCGAAGGGCATAACGGTGAATTGCCACAAACCATTTACAGTAGTTTCTCACAGGTTCTAAATCCTCTTGCTATTAGCCACTCGTTGAAACTATTTGAATCTCGGTGACCGCCTTCAGTTGTCAATAATCAACACAAAATGTAGTTGTACTGCTCTTCTTCCCCGGTATCACTGGGACTCCCACAGACTACTTTAAATTTTGTTTGGTTTCTTTCCGTAATGACTTGCTTCTCCTTTTTTCTTGTTTTCTTTAATTTGGTAAGAACTATTTAATTGCTCCGAGATGGTCATTTGTGTAACATTAGGTAACCGAATTGATGATTATTTAAATTAACCATTTTGACTGATATTTTGTGTTTAAGTTTGCGCTGCAAGAACTCTTTGATATTTTATTGGAACTAGTTCAGTTCTAGTTGTTTGGGTGAAACCGTGTTTTCTAATAATTGAATACTGTATTCAGTCTGCATTTTATAGTTAAGTTTCTAAAGTAGTTGTAGAGGCGCAAATTTTTCTTAATTGTTCCTTGTAGCGCTTCTTTTCTTTTATCTACCTTCACAACCTGTGTTGGAATAGTTTTAAATTTCGTTGTCCTTTTTCTGAATTTGTGTTTGATTAAGACAATTTCCTCAATTAACTATATAAATTCTTTGCCTTTCGCAAAATTGTTGTACAAAATTTTTCTTCTTTGATTTATCTTTTCTTAATCCTCCGTATATGAAAATTTTCACTACAGAATTTTCCGCTGTATAATTATTTTTCTTTGGGTTACATTGATCCTTGAAGCTTACTTTTGTAAACTTCGTTTCTTTAGTTTTGGTACCGTTGGAAGATGCAAAATAATTTCCTTTAAGAAGATTCTTTTTCTTTCAAGTTATCATGTACAAAAGAAAGTTCAAGGTGTTAGTTTCAAGTTCTCGCCCTGATGAAGCTCCTTATGATAGGTGGAAAACCGTTGGCAACTACAGTTACCTTTTCGACATGGCCTAATCCCGGAAGACGTTTTTGTTTCAATAATGACTCTGGCCGTTGAAGTCTCAATTCTTACATGAATAATTTCTACGTGGAGAATATTTATTCTAAAAGCTCCGTATTGTCTAAACTTCGTCAAAAGCTTAACAACCTATTATCTACTTTAGCTTTTCTTAGTCGTTGCCGAGATCACAATATTATTCCATCATTTCTTAAAATCTAATTTTACGTTCAAACTCCATAATTTAATAACATTTTGCACAAAGCCAGCCTTGCTTTAATACGTGAACGTGTTAAACAGATCAGACGTAATTTAGATGGCGTTTCTACCCAATTCGTCTACATTTAGAAGTAGCTAATACCCTGTCGCCCGATGACTAGTTTTTCTTTGACAAAATTACTTTCCAGCAATCCGACACTTCATTAAAATTATCTTCGGAAGCCCAATGTAAGAAATCAATCCCTTTTGTCTAACTCACTCTGACCTACCACATCTTTAACTTTTTCACCTCAAAAAACTGTTCCCAAAGCTAACATTTCCGTGTCAGAAAAAACATCTTTACAAGATCTTCAAAAGAACCTCGACATCATATAAAAGTTGTGCAAAAAGTATCATACGTTATTCGTGCGTTAACAAATCAACTAATCCTTCTACAATTTTTTTTTTACCATTTTGGAACACACTAATTGACAAGCAGTTTCACTACGAATGGTTCTCTCTGAAATCAGATTAAATGAAATTTCACTAGTTTTTAAATAAGTGTTAAATTTCTTGTACACCACTTTGTTTTCAGTATCTTGTCTACTACAGGCAAAAGGTTGATTGGACGAAGATTTTCAGGTCGTGTGGGTTGCAAAGTTTTAGGAAAAAGAATCACTGTGCTGCACTTTAACCTTATCGGTACTCTCTGTTTGTAATGATGAGTTCACAACATTTAATAATGATGGGTTCACAACATTTAATAATGGGTACCCAATCACATCAAATAGCTTTTGTATTATCTTCACTGTTATTACGTCGCCTCCCGTTGCTTTACTTGTCATATTTAAAATAACACTTTGCAACCTTTTTATACTTATTTTTGATATTGTGTTAAAACTATTATGCACTAAAGATATTTTGCATTTAAGTAGGTCCACTGAAGGTTGAGGAATATTTGAGGCAATTACGTTCACACTGGTGACAAAACCCCATGTTAATAAATTACCGAAGCAATTAAACAAAACAATTTTTTCAGTTGCGCATGATGTCTCGTCAATGCAATATTAATGTCCTAAAAAGTTGATACTTTTGATTATTTCATTATCGCATGAGATTGGGAATAATGCATTGATGTAAGTCCAAATCAAAAATATCAAACGCATTTTCGCTCAGCAGGAGTTTATTTTTACAGAATTATGACGGTATATAGTATTACATTTATGGCGTAATTTTATTTGCCTATAAACATTAATACCTACACTCTGGTTACCATTTGTATTCAACTAAAAATAAATATAATTTCACAATCCAAATCATAAATTGTCAATTTTAAAGAGAATTCTTTTTAAAAAAATAAAAAACTTATTACTTGAGAGCGCTTTGTATAATATAAACGATTTTTTCACATTGTGTTTTAGTGTTTTTTCCTATAACTTGTTTCGATTTTGTTGTACAGACATCAAAGAAATAAAAGCTTGTCTTACGTATTAAAAAGGATCTTTTGTTAACATAAAGAAGAAAATATAAAAAATTTCGAATATATGTTTAGTTTTTTTTGAAAATTGATTTAATATTATTGTATTATTTACAATATTGCATAAATATCTTTTTAAACGTTCAGAAATTATTATTAAAAAACTTAATTTAAATATTTTAAATACATTTATTTAAAACAATGATATTATCATTTATTTTAAATATTTTATAAAGCAAAATATTTTTGTAAGATATTTAAATACATTTAACTGTTTGATTAACATTATTTACTAATATTTACATAATATTTTGTGCATCATGGGTATTGTGGTATTGTGGTATTGTATTATACAGGGTGAATCACTACCAACGGGACAGAAATTTATAGCGAAACGGTAAAAGATTTTTAAGTTTTGTCATTTTAGTAGCTAGCTGGTTGATAAATTTTATATTTGTCCAAAGTAGTGTATCACATTAAAGTTATATTTCCTCTTATATAACACCCTGTATCTTATTGTGTTTTTGATTGCTCGTAAAAAATAAGTTATAATTTTGTAATGGTTCTTTATACCTAAACACAGAGTGTTCAGAGTTACAACGATTTCTCTTCAAATATGAAGTATTAAAAAAGTTCCATATCTTTTAATCCAACAAATCATAATAAACTTACTCATATGTCTAAATAGTTGGATATTAGATGAATGTATTTCATGACTAAATATTAAACATCTCTTTAAGAGTGTTCAGAATTTACTGGTTATTTATTGGATTATTCAATATGCAATACGAGCTTTATTTTAAATGGAACGCCCTGTATTTTATTAATTTATATTAATGGTAGCAAGAGTTTTTTAACACAAAAAATGGATACGTAATTCAATTAGTTAATAACATTTTAGGATATTACAGTCTGATAAACAGTTACAAAATTAAGTATTCGAATTCAAATTCTAATCGGGGTGACCTATGTTACCATGGTTACGATTTTAAAACAAATGTCAAAACAAACTTACAAGTAACGAAAAACTTAATTTTTCGTAACTAGTTAATAAAATAGACCATTTTGACAGTTACTTTGATTATGAAAAGTGTCACAACTGTCACGGAAAATACTAATAGAAGAAAAAAGAATTTTTTTTGATAATTTAAGGAACAATCAAACGAGTGTAGAAAGTATGCTTAAGAAAAACCACTTTCATCTGTATCACATTCGACTACACCAGTATTTGGCAGAAAACGATTATGATGAACATTTAAAATTTTGTTTATGGACTTTAGACGATTATTAGCAGACTGTATATATATATATATATATATATTATATATATATATATATATATAAACGATAGGTTTTGCGATATCTAGTGTCGACTCGTGAAAGCGATCACGTACGCAAATGTAATCAAACTTTTGTTGACAGGTATGTAAAGCAGTTACGTAGTAGATTCTTTAATAATTATAGCCAACATAACAGTTTGGCAAGTATAGAAATTTTGAATTGCCTGCAGTAAAGTACGCAAGAGGTTGTACAATAGCAAACAAACATTAAAACTCCTGAAGAGTCTTAAATGGACAAAACACCTGTCAAGTGATTCTTAGTGTTTGTTTGCTATTGTACAACCTCTTGCGTACTTTACTGCAGGCGATTCAAAATTTCTATACTTCCAAACTTATGTTACTATAATTTTAGTTATAGACTTTAGACGATTATTAGCAGACTGTATATATAAACGATAGGTTTTGCCACATCTAGTGTCGACTCGTAAAAGCGATCACGTACGCAAATGTAAGCAAACTTTGTCGACAGGTATGTAAAGTAGTTACAAAGTCGATTCTTCAATAATTGTAGCCAACCTAACAGTTTGGCAGGTATAGAAATTTCGAATCGCCTGCAGTAAAGTACGCAAGAGGTTGCACAATAACAAACAAACAAACATTAAAATACTCTGCATCTGTTTCGTCCTTTTAGGACTCTTCAGAATTTTAGTGTTTGTTTACTATTGTACAACTTCTTGCATCCTTTACTGCACGCGATTCAAAGTTGTAAAATTGTAAATGTCCCCACCAACCTAATTGTCTCTTTTCTATATATTGTGATATTGCTTTAATTCCTAGTTCTTCTCGTACTGTCTCATTCCTTATTCAATCTTTCTTTGCTATTTCTTTTATTCTTCTTAAATACATCATTTCTGTTGCTTGAAATTTACTATTTAAATTTCTTATTGTCACCCTTGTCTTGCATCCATATGTTAGGATTGGTCTATATACAGGGTGTCTCAGATAAGGGTGGCAATATTTCAAGGGTACATAGAGAAACTCCAGATTAGAGATTTGAGATAATAAATCTATGTCCGGAAATGCGTTGCTTCCGATATACAGGGCCTTGAAAAAATTCAAAAATTAATATGTTTTGTCTGTATTTTGAAAACGCGTTGATCGATTTTCTTAAAATTTCCAGAGTATGTCAAGCAAAGTATTGGTCATATTTATGTGCCAATCCGACTCTTCTAAAATTTCCAGGACCGGACTTTCGGTTTTTCTCACTTAGTTTTAAGAGAAAAATGTAGCACGCCACTGGTTTTCCAAATATTGGAATCATTTTTCACATTCCCAATCAATTTGGAAAAGAAACGCTCTCTTGTTTTTTCTTCTCCGACGCGTCGTTTCCGCGAAAAAATAAAATCCATTTGGATGTCTTTCAAAGAGCTCATTATCGAAAAACTTCAGGTGACAATAAAAACGTAGTGAACAATGAATATTGTCATGGCGACAACGAAAACAAAATTAATACCGCAACTGGCAAGAGGTTTGAGTATCGTTGTCTTCACCTGAACTTCAAAAACACTTGACTATACAAAATTAAAATGGATCAGTATACGAATTCTGAACGCGCAGATATGCATTTAATCTACGGAGAAGCTCGTTGCAATGCCAGTCTGGCGTAGGCTGTACGCTTTCCCAACCGCCTTTTGCCTAATCGTCAAACATTTATAAAGATTGATCGGAATCTCAGAAATACTGGTGTTATGACGGTGAGTAGATAAATTAACATTCGCTCCAAGTGAGACTTTTCTTTCAGAAAACTCTTTTATCAATTTAATTTCCCACTCAGTCAAAAAATTAACGCGGCGTAATATTTTGTTTCTAGAATAATAGAAGAGGGACGCCCGCGCTGGGCGATAGATGCGTTCGAAAATGAGATCTTGGTGATTGTCGAGGCACAACCAAACACCAGCACTCGAAAAATTGCGTCAGCTCTTGGCTGCAGCAGAGCAGCTGTTCATCGGGTGTTGAAAACAATCATCTGCATCCTTTCAAAATGCAAAAGTGCAAGAAATTCTTCCTGGCGATGGTCCGCGGCGAATCGCGTTCTGTGAGTGGTTCCTAAATAAAACGGGACTAAATCACTGACTTTCCGGGATTGATCCTGGTCACAGATAAAAAAGGATTCTCACGAGAGGAAACCTTCAATCCCAGAAACAACCATGAATGGTCAGAGCAGAACCCTCACTCTCGGTTTGTAAGGGGGTACCAGCAAAAGTTTTCGGTGAATGTTTGGACAGGTATTGTGGGCAATTTCCTGATTGGACCATATCTTGTTACCTGCCAAACTTAACGGAAATAACTACCTCGCATTTCTTCAAGAAGTTTTGCCTCAACTAGTTGAAGACGTTCCTTTACAATTGCGGCGGGATTTATGGTTCAAGCAAGATGGCTGCCCTGCGCACTATGCACGTAGTTGTTAGAGACTATCTCCGATCAAACCTACCAGAATAAATGGATTGGCCGGGGTGGCCCCATACCGTGGCCAGCTAGGTCACCCGATCTGACTCCCATGGACTTTTTATCTTTGGGGGTGCTATGGAAAAGATAGTGTATGCCACTCCGGTACAATCAGAAGAAGATTTAGTTGCAAGAATTGTGATAGCCGGTGAACTATTAGAAACGACCCTGGCTGTCTTTGCCCGAGTTCGTTTATCTTGGGTTGAAAGATGTAGAAGATGCGTCCAGGTGCAAGGAGATCATTTCGAGCACTTAATTTAGGAGAGCTTTTTTCAGTTTTGTTTTCGTTGTCGCCATGACAATTATTCATTGTTCAATACATTTTATTGTCACCTGAAGTTTTTCGATAATGAGCTTTGAAAGACATCCAAATGTGATTTTATTTTTTTTCGCGGAAACGACGCGTCGGAGAAAAAAAACAAGAGAGCGTTTCTTTTCCAAATTGATTGGGAATGTGAATATTCCAATATTTGTAAAACCAGTGGCGTGCTACATTTTTCTCTTAAAACTAAGTGAGAAAAACTGAAAGTCCGGTCCTGGAAATTTTTAGAAGAGTCGGATTGGCACATAAAATGACCAATACTTTGTTTGACATACTTGGAAATTTTAAGAAAATCGATCAACGCGTTTTCAAAATACAGACAAAACATATTAATTTTTGAATTTTTTCAAGGCCCTGTATATCGGAAGCAACGCATTTCCGGACTTAGATTTATTATCTCAAATCTCTAATCTGGAGTTTCTCTATGTACCCTTGAAATATTGCCACCTCTTATCTGAGACACCCTGTATAGTTCGATATATGTTTATCTTTTTATGTCGTGTTACTTTTCTTTTGTTGATAAAATTGTTTTTAAAGCATGGTAAATTTTGTTGTTTTTCTCGATTCGTTTAGTCAGTTCTAGTTCTTGTCGTCCTGTCTCTTCTATTGGTACTCCGAGGTATTGAAAATGTGTAACCTGTTCTACCCGTTTTCGATCTAGTTCATTGTTCATTTTATATGGAGTATTTAATATTGCCATTACCTTTGTCTTTTCTTGATTTAGTACTATTCCATATTTTTGTAGTTCTTCGTTCCATATTTTTAGATTTAATTGTAGAGTTCTTTCACTATCAGCTACTAGTGCAATATCATCTGCTAACGCGCATTCTGTTATTTGTACTGATGTTAAGTTATTATATCCTAAATTTAGTTTGCTTGTTCTTTTGTTGCATTTTTAATAACATTGTTTATGTATATTGTAAACAGTGCCGGGCTCAATACACCACCTTGTCTTAGTCCTTCGTTTGTCTTAAAACTTCCTGACATCATATTTCTGTTTATCACGTAGTTGGTATTATTTTTGTATTCACATTATATGTCTGCTATTAGTTTTTGTTAACTCCTCTTCTTGCTAGGCTTTCCTACATGATACTTCTGTTTATTCTGTCAAAGGTTTTACTTAGATCCGTAAACGCAAAGAAAACTTTTTTGTTATATCTTATTGTTTTGTTTATTATTTCTTTTATTGTACATATGTGGTCTTGTACGCTATACTTTTTCTGAATCCACTTTGTGATTGTGATAAAATATTTCTGTTTTATCTTGTAATCTTTTCTCTAGTATGCATTCGTATATCTTAGTGGGTATGTTTAACAACGTAATCCCCATGTAGTTGTTGCAGTCTGTCTTGTCTCCTTTTTATGAATTGGTGTTATTAATCCTTTTTCCCAATCGTTTAGTATGCTATTTTTATTCCACGCCTTGTTGTATATAGGTAATAATATATTTTCTCCTTCTTCTCCTAAATGTTTCATCATTTCAGGTGAAATTTTGTCGTATCCTAGCGCTTTTCCATTTTTACTTTTTTGATTGTTTCTTTAATTTCTTCTATTTTTATTTTGCCTATTTTTTAATTTTTCTCATTCTTCTCCTGTTGTTCTTCATTGTCTTGTTTTTTATTTTCTTTCTTTGTTTCTTCTTCTTTAGTAATATTGAGTAGGTCTTAAAAGTATTCCTTCCATCTATGCATAACTTCTTCCTCGTCTGTTAGTATAACCCCTTTTGTTTTTTATTCTGACATGATTATTTCTCTTGTTTTCCATTCTTTGTGTTTTAATTACTTTATAAAATAGTTTTTGGTTGCCTTTACTTTGCTTTTTCAGTTTTTTCCCAATTTCTTTCCACGCTTGCTTTTTTTCTTGAATAATTAAGTTTTTCTGATTCTTGATGTTTGTATTTTTATATGAATGTTTATTTCAATTGTTGAGATATTACAATCATAGTTTTTTCTACTTGTCCTTTTTTTTATTTCTTTGTTCCACCATGATGTTTGTTTTTCTTGTTGGTAATGTTACTAGTCCCACATGCTTCTATTGCTGCTTCTGTTATAGTATTTAGAAAAATATTCCACAACTGTTCCATATGTTTATTTTCTGTATTTATTTGTATTTTTAATTTGTCCTTTATTTCTTTATACCTTTTGCATGTTTCTTCTTCGTTGTTTAGTTTGTATGTTTTAATAGTTCTATGTTCTATTTTCTTATGTGATTTTTTCGTTTCCATTTGTTTATTGTTATTTTTACTGTAATTTTGCTACTACCATGTAGTGGTCACTATATATTTCCGGTCCTCGGTTTACTTTGACATCTTTAACTTCTCTTCTATTGCTCTTTTTTACTATAATGTAGTCAATTATAGATCTTTCGTTTTTGCTTACTACTTCTCTTGTAAATTTGGATGTCTCTGTGTCGGTAAAATGTATTTGTTATTAATAGGTTATTTAAAACACAGTGACTATTAGTCGTTGTCCATTTTATTTTTTCGTTTCTCCAAATTTTCCTACTACTTCTATTTCCTTGTTGTCTTGTTTACCTACTCTAGCATTTAAGTCTCCGGTTACATATATGTTTCCTTTGCTGTTTTCTGTTGCTATTGTTAAATCTTCCCAAAACATGTCTTTGTTTTCTTTTGTGTCATTTTCGTCCAATCCGTAAGTTGCTATTATTGTAATTTGACTCTCTTAATACAATTGTTAGAATCCTTTCATTTCAACGTTTCCATTGTTTTATATTACTCGCTATCTTGTTTTCTATTATGCAGCCTACACACGACGCCGCTCTTTTACTTTCACCTACTCCACTGAGTATCATCATGTGTCCATTCTCCAATTCTTTAATTTCTTGTCCTTTTTTCTTTATCTCTGTTATAGTTAGTATTTGTAAGTCAGAATTTTCAAATTCCGGTACCAGTTCATTTTCTTTCCCGTTAGACTTCTTATATTCCAAGTAGCCAATTTTTAGTATTGCTTTTTGTTTTTTGTGTCTTTATAATTTTTGTTTGATTTATGTTTATTCGTAACCATTTCCTTTGCTGTCTACGGATCAATTTTTCTATCCTAATTAATTTTACTTAGTTTTTTTACTTTTCTGTAACTATTTTCTTAGTTTTTCTTTTTTTTTTTCCATTCGAATTTTACTCCGTTTATTATTATTTTCTGATAGTCTATCTTTGTTGTATTTTGTTTTTTTTCCTTAGCTATTTTCCGTGTTTGTGCTTATAGTTTTTGTTCTTTCAACGTTAAGTCCCAGTCAATATATACTTTTTTAGTTGCTAGTTTGTATTTTTGTTTCATAACTTCCATTTTTTGTTCATAATTGTGAAGCTTTACCATTAACATCTTTTGTTGATCACTTTTCCTTACATTTAAAGCACTCTCAACAATAACTTGGACTCCTAGTTTTTTTTTAATAATTTCTTCTGTTCTTTCTTTAGCTTTTCACCCTGTAAAGAAATGTTAAATATTTAATCATGGAATAGCCTATTTAGATGTAAGGGTGAATTTGTTATGATTTGTTGGATTAGAAGGTATCGAAATTAATTTTAATACTACATATTTTAAGAAAAGTCTACGTAACCGAAAACGCTCTGTATTTAGATAGAAAAAACCTTATCTTTTACGGGCAATCAATAAACGCAATCAAATACAGGGTGTTCCATAAGAAAATATATAACTTTGATGCACCACACTTTTTTGGGATATATTGTATATTTTCTCGATCCAATATAGAAGATCTACTCCTACCGTGCTTTGGAGGGCACGTTAAGCCGTCGGTCCCGGTTACCATACTAACACATTTGGTAATCGTTAAAAATATATCACAGCCACTTCCAACCCGTCTGGCCAGCGTGGAACTGTAAGGCCAAAGTCCCCCAATATAGGAAGTGATATTTAAACAAAGAAGCGTAAAAGTTGTAGAGTTATACAGTGAGCGGCATAAGTAACGAATAAACTAATTTTTGCCGTTATTATTTATTTTTATGAAAATTGCCGTAACACGTCAATTTTTGTTGTTAATATATAAACATTTTTAACGTGACTATTCCAACCCTTCCGTGAACTCCTTCATTGTGCTGGGGGTTGCAACCCTCAATTTTGTAATCGAGAAGTGTGGTTTGAGCTACTTCGATTGAAAGAAAATTTATTTTTCTATTTGATGATGTGGTATTAAATAAATAAATTATGTAGTAAAGCTTGAAATTAAAAAATATGTTAAGAAACAAAATCGCAGCAGACAATGATTTGTCTGATAGAAATTACTGTATTATTAAGTATAAAATAATAGTTATTGCGACCCCTCCCGATTAAAAAAAATTGAGGGGGTTGCTATTCCTAGAAGGAGTTCACGGTAGGGTTGAAAAAGTCACGTTAAAAATTTTATATTAACATGTGTTTCAGCATTTTTCATACAATGAAATAATAACCCAAAAATTAATGTATTCGTTACTTATGCCGCCCATGTATAACTGATATTAAAATGAACTATTGTTTGATGACAAAACTTTGACTTTTACAATGAGTACGCCACAATTAATTTAACTTATAAATGCGTTTGCGAGTTTTTATCAAACATTTACAAAAAATAAATAAATTTTAATTTCGAAACTTCCAATAGAGGCTGATTTGTAGGTTGAAAGTATGGTTTTGTCAGCAACATCAAGTAATAATAACTTGAGGTAAATATAATGAAAATTGGTTGGCTGAAGACTAGTTGTTTAGATCGGTAGACTCACTTAAGTCTGGGTCAGCATAAGAGGAAGTAATCAGACCGCATGCAGCGTGCGCTCTTTGAGACGCTTCCGCCTTTAACCTACAACTCATTGTGTCTCTAGGGCTAACACCACAAAGGGCTATAAAACATATTTCATATAAACTTATCAACTACTTTGCATAGATTTATTCTGCTTATTTAGTAACTTTCAAGCACGTTTGTGTGCAACACGCGTTAATTAGATTTCAGATTATCAAACAAACTTTCCCTTTTTGGAGTTTGAAAATTTTCTGAGTTAAAACTTGTTTTGCGTTTTTCCAAATTTACTTCAAAGTTTTATAAGTTTCTTGAAAATGCAGTCATTGTTCCTTCGCTTTGGTTAATTAAGCAAATCAAAACAAAATTACAAGTCAAAGAAGTACTTTGGAAAAGAACTTTCGGTAATATAAGTTTCATGCAGTTTTATTCGCTATAATTAAATTTACTCATTTCATATCCCACAGGTGCGGATATAAACAGGAAACTCAACAACCGCTGCATAACAGTAATTAATTAATATTCTCGAATACGTTTTACAAGTTTAAACATTAACAATAAAATTCTAATCACATTCTGATTAATGAATGCTATTCATTTACAAAAAATTACACAATTATTGTAAAATGTTTTTCGAAAGCACCCTTTATTAAAGATTGTGCAATGTAAGAGAATTTTACTTTAGAAAACCATTAATCATCTAAGAATATTTTATGGTAGCATAAAATAAAAATTTGCACAAACATTATATAATGATATTTTGCGTCGTAAAAACAAGACCTAATGTAGAAAAGCGGTAGCCAACGCGTGCTTCGGTGAATTTTATTTTCTTGAGCAAATTGTTTTGAGATCATTAATTATCTGTAATTACGAAATGTGTAACAATATAGTATATTAAAAAATATAATGTTTCAAACCTTTGTTGTTGAATTTAAAAATTTCAATTCGTTATTAAATTTTTTACAGTACGTTCGAACTTCTCCCATTAACGTGATAAAAAATTTAAATAAATAATTACAGAACGTATATTGAAATAAAGAAAGTTTTAGTCATATATAAATATTTATTTATGACATATAGAATAAATTATAGTTATAATTATACAGGGTGTGTCTCGACGATAGCATGTTAGACAAATAATGAGAACGAAAAAACTATTCAGCTGAAAACTTGAAACTCCATATAAATGGACATGTTCTACTTACTGAAAATATTTTCATGGTGATGTCATTTCCGGTTATACCAGAAATGGATACCAACTTTGTTATTTTAAATACATGCCTCAGTTTTTATTTTATTTTTGGTTTTCGCATAAAATTTTACGTCTTTTACTATTAGGTTTAGCTACCTATTCTCTTATCATTATTAAGAAAAATAATTTTAGGCGTTAGCAACCAAAATTTGAATCTACTGAAAAATTAATGTTTCATGAAATATAGAAGGCAGATAAGCAAAACTTGTACAACGGTTAGACATGGTATTGGACTATGTTTTTAGTATTAGACATTTTTGAATTTATTGGTAGGTAGTGAAACTAGTTAAGAAATCTAAAATTGTCAAAGAGTCATTTTTTTAAATTGTAACTATGTTTTTTATTCTTCATTCGATGCATAACTCACTTACCCATCTGCTGATATATCATGTTTCATACTCCAACTGAATAGTTTTGTGTTATCAGCTTTTTTTCTCCTTTGTTGAAAATGATGTAGTAAATTTATTGTGTGCTTTGAAATCTGTTTTAACCAACTGATTGAAGGTATCATACGACATGCAGAAAACAAATTGCAAAGCATACTATTAATTTACTACATCATCTCCAGAAATGTAGAAAAAGCAGATAACACGAAAAAGAAAGTAAAAAAAAAAGATAACACGAAAATCATTCAGTTTAGGTATAGAAACATCATATATCAGCGGATAGGTAATTAAATTTTGCATCAAATGAGAATATAAAAAATTCAAATGCAATTTAAAAAATTGACTTCTTGACAATTTTAACTTTCTTAACTACCGTTACTTCCGGACCTCCCCTAGAAATAAATTTCATATTTCTCTTATTTACCTTTTATGTTTCATAAAATATTAATTTTTCAGTAGATTCAAATTTTCGTTGCTAAGACCTGAAATAATTTTATTTTTTATCAATAGTATAATTTTTTTACTTGCAATGGGCATAACTACCAACTGTTTATAATTGCCAAATTTCAATAACGTATTTTACATTACATATAAACTGGCCAACAACTCATGGCATACACTTGTATGTTATTAGTACCTTTTATGTATCTGTACCCTAATAAATAGCTGTAACTAAATTAAAACTAACGTTACCTAAACTCGTACTAACGTAACCTAGAAGCGCAACTTAAGTATCATAAGCTAACTGAATCTGCAATATAAATAGAGTACGGTGCAATTACTCCAAAAAACGGACTAACCCCAACATCCAAAGTGAAAGTTGTTCTCTAATTTAAAATTGTTTTATACAGTTCTCACATTGTTTGGTAAAAAGTTACACCATTTTAAGCGCCGGATTTGAGGTTTAACGCAAAAAGTGTTATTAACAAAAGTAACGTATGAACATTAAATTGCAAATAAAAATGGTTCTGAAACATAATCTGGCACAACGGTTCTTGCACGTATCTACTTCTTTCTCTCAGTAGTATCACAGAACAAATACTTACAGATTTGGAATTGCCACTTACATTTGAAAACATCGCCAATTTCATAGGCGCATTGCCGATTTCAGATCATTGAGTAGTATTGATGGATTGACCGCGACTATTGCAATTTGATCAATTCCATGACAGTTGTTTCTCGGGTGTGTGAAGCATTGATTTGATTGTATGTTAAAAAAATAGAGAATTGTTTGTTAATGCAAACAGACAAATAAATTAAATAGAAGGATTTGCAGGTGTGAGCAGCGTCTCTTCAGAGCAGCATTTGGAGCTACGAGAGACAAGGCCGACTAGAAATGGCAAGGGCTTGGAAACATTAATTTCTTGGCTTGAGAAACATAATCCGTTTTCTAAAACACCTAAACTATCTTCTTTATATCAGGAGTGGACGCAAATGAAAACGTGATCTATGATAAAGCGTTTAAAGTTGAAACACTAGCATTAAAAAATATTGAAAACAAAATATTCAATGAGATATATTTATTTAAAAAGAAAGTTAGCTGTTAAGTCTATAACCTCTACAACGAAGTCTATGACAACTAAAAACAACACAGTACGTGTGAACCGTAACACTCTCGTATGAGACTCATAAAGCTATTTCAATTTAAATTATGTGCTTATCCTCCATCCTTGTTTGACGATTCTGGCAGGATAAGAAAGGAAAGCAAATCTTCAAATGTGACTATTTTGGTTCCAAATTCAAATAAATCGTTAATTATCTTAGATTCAGAGGAAGCGTCGTATATCTTTGATAGAGGCCACTTGGGAAAGTTTAGAGCCACATTTTCCGTTTACGCCTAAGCCGGTAGAACCTTCTTTCCCTTAAAAGTAACGTCTTTTGAAAAGGTAGTGAGTTGTCGTTTCTTCAAGGACTTATAAATAACAAACCAACAGTTACTAAAATACGCAATTTGCTTTTACAAAACACAATCCTGTAAAAAAAAATTAGTTTTCTAATAATGTTATATTTTTTTCAAAAAATTCTGGAAAATACGAAAAATTTCTACTTTTACACCCTCCGTAACTCTGTAACCGTTCACTTTAGCGAAATTATGCAATGAATCATCTTTTTTCTCAATTTAATGTAGATTATTTTATCTATGGCACTTTTAGACTCGAACAATATAGTATTCGAAATATATAAGAAAAACTGAAAAAACTACTAATTTACGTTTTCCCCCCTTCCTCTCCCAAACTCTACGCATAAAATGGTGCAACTTTTACCAAACAATATGTGGACTATATAGAACTATTTAATGGGTAGCGGGTGGATACTTTATCTATGGTCCCGATAGGTGATAGATCTACTTCAGGATGCGCCCTGCCCACGCGAGCCTTGGTTCATCTTCCAAAACCGTACGGAAGAAACCACTGTCCCATCCTCAGCCCATCACCAAACCTAATATTCCATTCCCAGTACCTCCTCAAAATAACCCACTACCAACCCGCACTAGCCAGCGTGTAGCGAAACGGCTAATATACCCCTTTACATTTAAACCATGACAGACAAACCTAAAACACGAACCCTCAGTCCCCGGGCCAAGCGTGGCGGCTGGAACAGAGTTGGAGCAGAGGGTGCTAAGAATCACCGGAAGAGATCAGGCCACCACGGAAAACGACAGATGCATATTGCTTGTTATATCGTCCAAACCTCCTATCGGAGGCAAGGCTGTTGGAAATGGAAGAAGAATTAAAAGAGATAAAGTGGGATGTGGTCGGCATTAGCGAGATGAGACGTAGAGGAGAAGAGCAAAAATACTTAAATCCGGCCATATGCTTCATTACAGGGAGAAGAAGGCTCATCAAATGGCGGAGTCGGTTTCTTCGTACATAAGAGACATTATATACCAGATATTATAAAGATCGAAAGCGTATGCCCGAGAGTTATCTATTTAGTTCTAAAGCTAAGCTCAAGATATAAACTTAAAATCATATAGGCATATGCACCAACAACGAGCCATTCAGATGAAGAAAACGAGGAATTCTACGAAGACGTCAAAACCGCTCTACGAAAAACAAAAACGCATTACACGATCTTGATGGGGACTTTAACGCCAAACTGGGCTTCAAGAAAGATCATGCAGAAATAGCGATGGGCAACTTTGGTTATGGCGAAAGAAATGAGAGAGGAGATCAACTCATTGACTTTTACACCAGGAACGTCTTTATGCAATGAATTCATTCTTCGATAAAAGCCTCAGCGTAAATGGACCTGGATAAGCCCAAACGGAAAACAAAGAACGAAATAGATTTTATAATGACTAACAGAAAAGAGATTATACAAGACATCGTAGTTGTGAATAAATTTTCTTTCTTGAAAGTGACCATAGAATGGTCCGAGCAAGAGTATGCTTCAACATCAAGAAAGAAAGAACAAAAATGATACATCAAAACAAAAAAGGAAATGGCACCCCGGAAAACATCAGACTATACCAAGACTGCATCAATGAAAACTTATCTACCCTCGAAGAAACGGACATAGAACAAATTAACACCAACATAGTGACAGCTATGAAAGAGGCCGAGAATGTATGTCCAGTGAACAAGAAAAATGAGAAACTGAGCCAACATACGAAAACCTTTTGGCCGAAAGAAGGAAACTTAGGGACAAGTATGATACAAACCT
The DNA here is from genome assembly GCA_030710515.1 of Abscondita cerata. Taxonomy (NCBI): domain Eukaryota; kingdom Metazoa; phylum Arthropoda; class Insecta; order Coleoptera; family Lampyridae; genus Abscondita; species Abscondita cerata. The sequence continues at coordinate 145,649 of JALBCR010003676.1, read as the reverse complement.
TGCAGAGCTGAGAAACCTCAACAAGCAGATTCAAAAGGAAATTCGAAAGGACATCAGACAACACAACACGAGAGAAATATCCAGAGTGATAGAAGAAAACAAAAGTTTAAAAGTTCTGAGACAAAGCATGGCAAAGGGAAAGAAGAACATACACAGATTGAAGGATAAACAGGGACAAGTTGTTAACGACAGAGAAAAAAATTTTAGAGGTTGTCGAGGGTTTTACCGAGAACTTTATAGAGAACCAGAACAACAAGAAGAACACCAACCTTTAACAAAGATAATAAACCAAGGCTCAGAAGAGATGCCGGATATAACACTGCAAGAGATACACAGGGGCCCTACAGGAAATGAAGAACAATAAATCTCCGGGAGACGATGGAATAGTGATCGAGGCAATAAAATGTGCTGGGGAAAGACTCCTGAGGACCCTAACTAGACTCTTTAATAAATGCTTAGGAGAAGCGACAACGCCAACTCAGTGGAGCAACGCAGAGGTAATTCTGCTGCACAAAAAAGGGATATTGCCGATCTCTCAAATTATCGTCCTATAAGCCTACTTTCTCATGTGTACAAGATCTTTACAAAGATACTCACAAAGAGACTAAAAATAAATTAGAACTTTACCAACCAAGAGAACAGGCAGGTTTTAGGTCGGGATATGGCACAAACGATCACCTACTGGTAATAAAAACTTAATTGAGAAATGTGCCGAATACAATAAACCTTTGGTGTTGATATTTGTTGACTACGAAAAGGCTTTCGACACAATAAATCAACAAAAATGTTAGAAGCTTTAACGGAATGTCGAATAGATCACCGCTACATAAATATAATAAAACATATATACAAAAATGCTACAGCGAGAGTAAGAGTAGGAGATCAACAAACAAATAAATTCCCCATAGGACGTGGAGTTAGACAAGGAGACACCATATCGCCAAGACTCTTCACTACGCTACTAGAGTATTCATGCAAAAGAGCTAACCTGGATGAAAAGGGCATAAATATAAATGGCGAGTGGCTCAGTCACCTGAGATTCGCCGACGATATAGTCTTGATAGCCGACCAAATGGATGATGCCAGGGATTTGTTGGAGACGCTCTATCTCCTCCCGAGAGGTGGGACTAAAATGAACATGGCCAAAACACAAATTATGACAAACCTCGTGCTCAGCGAAAGCATAGCTGTTGCTGGAAAGGCAATTGAGCAAACTGTGTCATACAAATATCTGGGGCATGAGATTTGCATAGGCAGAGACAATCAAACAATCGAACTTAACCGACGCATAAGACTTGGGTCCTTCGAAAAATTAAGCCATGTGTTCAAGTCAGACCTTCCAACGTGCCTTAAAAGAAAGACTTTTGATCAGTGTATATTGCCTGTATTGACCTATGGAGCAGAAACATTAACACTGACCAGAAAACGATACACAAAATCCGTGTGGCACAGAGGGCGATGGAACGGGTAATGCTTGGCATTTCTATTAGAGACAGAGTCCCAAACAGGGAAATACGACAAACAACAAAAGTAGTAGATGCAATAGAGAGAATAACCACACTCAAATGGAACTGGGCAGGGCATGTCGCCAGACTGACAGATAACAGATGGACCAAGCGAATATTGGAATGGAGACCAAGACAGGAAGCGTATCGAAATAGAGGACGCCTCCAACGAGATGGACCGATGACCTAAAGCGTTGCCAGGGAAACTGGATGCAGGCGGCGCAGGATCGAAGTACATGGAAGAGATTAAGGGAGGCCTATATCCAGCAGTGGATACAAGAAAGGGCTGTTTGATGATGATGATGATGATGATGATGATGTGATAGGAACAATTTTAATTTTGAGTGAAAATTTTACTTTGGATGTTGAGGTTTTGGTCTATTTGCACCGTACTTAAGCACATATTCAAAAAGCTTTAAAACCATGGATTTGATGGCATAACAAAACTACATGCTGGTTGGAAAAGCACTGTAGTTGCCGAAAAATTATTTGAAGAAGAAGTTTTGAGGACGGCCACAAAAACCACTAAGAATTGATATTTAATCGTTAATTTATTTTGTGTTTATTGAATATTGTAACATCTTTGGGTAATAAGGGTTCCTTTTTCTGATAAAAAACATATTAAGTCTAATCAACAATTTATTGGCGACAGGCAACAAAAGCAAATTTGTGTATTTATTGACAAGGGTCATAAACTTGGCGAAACTTAATATACGACCTATTAAAATTATGCTGAATAATGAGAAATCCGTCCTTGATATTATCCGAAATTTAAAAACAAAAAAATTGTTCCTAATTACTAATGCTTATCTGTTTCATTTGATCGTACCTCTAAACAAATTGCATACTATCGAGAAGTTAAGCAGGAATTAAACCAACGTTTACACGCAGGTTAACATGTTAGAATAAAGTTCATTCATGGTAAGTCTCAGATTATTTCTTTAAACTAATAACGCCCAACACCAAAAGTTACAAATGCTATTACCAGAACGTTCGAGGTCTACGCACAAAAACAAATCATATTTTTTCTCTACTTACACATTGTAAATTTAGTTTTATTTGTCTTGTAGAAACTGCACTTTCTAGTGACATTAGTGATAACGAGTATTCTCAATAACTATACAGTTTACAGATGCGATCGTAATCAAGAAAAACTGGGAAAAAATGGGGTGGTGGTGCACTAGTGGCTGTACAAAACTATATTTCAAGTGAATCAATTAACTTTAAATACATAATTGATTTAGTGCCAAACATAAATTGAAATAATTAAGTTACCGACAGTTTATATCCACCGAATAAGAGGATAGAACTTTTTGATTATCTAGAAAAATGCAATGTTTTAATTATAACAAAGTGTTTTTAATTGGTGATTTTAATATACCGAATTTTAATGATACAAAATCAACCATCTTAAAAATACTTGCGACTTTCTTGATCTAAAACAATACAATCAAGTGCCTAACGTGGATTACAAGTATCTAGATCTTGTTTTATCTAATTTATAATGTACTGTCGTACATGAAGAGGATCCTTCTTGTTAACGAGGACAAATATCACCCGGCACTAAATACACTTACATTAAATTGTAAACAACTAAAAATTTCCAACTAACCAGTTTTTAAACTACAATTTTTATAAGGTAGATTTCTAAATACTAAACCAGGCACTAAAAGTGCCAATTGGTCTTATTTGGAAAATTATACAGATGTAAACTTAGCATGCAATTCATTTTATAAAACATCATACGATATTTGATACACACATACCTAAATACCATATAAAATCAAAAATATCCTAAGTGGTTTACCCCGCAACTAATACGTAATATCTCCCTAAAAGAGTATTATCACAGGTTATACAAACGCAATAGATGTGACACTAACCTTCAAAATTTTTACGTTTAAGAACTCACGTTAAAAACTTTTAATTGAAAATTACAATGGTTACATTTTAATATACAAGACACTGTGATTTTGGATCCCAAAAATTCTGGTCTTTTATAAATTCTAAAAATAAATCAACACGTATTCCGATAAAATGTACTATAAATATAAAAACTTTGATACTCCATCATCCATAGTCAAAGAATTTGCTTGCTATTTTTCTAAAATCTTTTCGAATAGTAGTGCTGTTCCCGAGTATTGTAATAGCTATTACAACAATATGCCTGTATATCAGAATCTAACATAATAATATCTATTAATAAATTACAAAATAAAATTACTTCAGGCCTTGATCATATACCCAGTTATGTAATAAAAATTGTGCAGATGCTTTTGTGAAACCTTTACATTTCATCATTAACTTATCAATTCAAACCTCAGCAATTCCCAATTTTTGGAAAAAGCTCGAATTTGTCCTGTCTTTAAATCAGAGATCGTTCAGATATAGGTAATTATCGACCAATAAGTATCATATCAAACTTTGCAAAAATTTATAAAATGTGCTTATTTTCTTTATTGTACCCCGCTGTTTCTCGATATATAACACCCTATCAACATGGATTCTATCGTAACCGTTCTACAATTACAAATCTAACGTGTGTAACGGAATATATTTTAAAATATCTTGATGTACAAGCGCAGGTTGATGTTTTGTACACAGACTTTTCCAAAGTATTTGATAGAATTGACCACGGTTTTCTTTTGTTCAAACTTAATTCTTTTGGTTTCTCTCGTCCACTAATATCATTGTTTACATCTAACTTGCAAGAACAAACTCATTATGTATCTTACAACAATTTTAACTCTGCGGTATTTTAAGCTTCTTCTGGAGTCCCGCAGATATCTGTGGATATTTTTGAGTTGTAAAATAATTAAGAAGCCAGAATATAAAAGTATATTGCAACTCAAGAGCAGAAAGGAGGTATTTGCTGGCTTGCTGAGGTAACTAAAAGGACAGCATTACCTCTCTGTCTGTGTGACAGATACCTATCTTTTGCTTTGCATTAAACTAAAAAAAATTACAAAAAAACAATAAAATTTTGACGGACATTGACCATAGGTAAACGGCGCTTTTAGATGGGAAAGCTTCGTATTACCAAACGGAATAAACTTTAGCGCCATAAGTGGTTGCAGGGAAAAGTAACATTGAAGCGCGGCTAATTAAAAATTTTTAAATCAGTTTGTAGTATGTAGTAGAAAGATATGTGTTACCTTTAAATACTTTTCATTAACGCAACTTTTAAATTGTGCCAATAAAATACCGAATTAAGCGTTTCATTGCAAATAAGTTCGATTCGAGTTCGATTTGACTGCACAATGAAGTTACAAAATTTTACCATTTTTTTAGTCCATATTTATTACGTAATGAGATTTCAGAAAAATCTGTTGTCAGTTTTCTTTACAAATAAGAATTAACAAATTTACAAAATTATATATTTTGTAATCAAAAATAAATTGTTACATCTCACAATAAATTGCAGACGGAATATGTTGTTGAAACAATGAACAGCTGACATTTTAACATGTCAGCCGATATCAGCTCAACTGTCAAAAAATAATGCTAACTGACAATTTCATAATTTAAAATACAAATGTAATTGTGATGTAACTTAGTAATCTGCCATATTGTATCCAATGTTATCGTGCAACGCCATACAAATATTAGTTAAGTCCAAAATCATTCCCGATACATCAATTTGAGTTACTTATCTAAACATGCTGTTTATCTGTGATACTAACCTTAAACGTCATTTAAGTTCAGTCATTGCCAAAATAGTCCCAACGTACTTATTATAAGAATTTATTGTATCAAATAAAGGAATATCACGTTTAAAATATAATAAACCCTTAACAGAACATAAAAAGTTAGAAATAGATAAATTTGTAACAAATTAAAATATAAAAAATATAGTGAAATCTAATTCCAAGGACTTCTATTTTTTGACGTCTCGAGGAACAATATGTAAAGCACAGTTAAAGATAGTTATTAGTTTTATTTAAAACTTAAACTTTAAAACTAAATAGATTATTTATATTAATCATGTACTCTAAGTACATGAATGGAAGTAAGTAACAAGAAGATAAAAATTAATTTTTTGAAACTTCGGTTTTAGTAAATTAAAAATAGAAAAAATTTAATTAAGAAATTTTGCGACACCTAGTGTCGACTCATACTTATTATTTGAACATGATGTGTCCTTCAGTGGGGATATAGTCAACAGAACGCATTTGTACAATAGTGAAATTACACTCAAGTTTTCTCACTCCTCAAAAGCCCCAAAAGGACGAAACAGCTGTCGGGTAATTCTTGGTGTTTGTTTGTGTAGTGTACAAGCCCTTGAGAACTTACAGCAAGCGATTCCAAATTTTTATTTTGCTAACACTTTGTGGGCTAAAATTATCGAAAGATCGACTTATGTAACTGCTATCACACATTTGTCGACGAAGTTGCCGACTAACAATGATTGCATTTCAGTCTTCAATTTTTAATTGAGGCACATTATATAATTTCTCGAAGAATTTAATTTGATTTTTTTTATTATTATATTATTTTTAGTCAAAATTTTACTATTACAATAATTACAGAGAATAAAATTCTGCTTTGAATAAGTACAGCCTCAAAAATTCAATCCAACTAAGAAATATTCTCGACATCTGCATAAATTTGAAAAATATTTCCTGTTATACACAAAATTCAACAGATGGACTTACACCAGAAACTTCAAAGCGACTGACTTGAGTGAAAGATGTGGACGATCAACTCTGATGAGTTTGATTATTTTGCTTATGGTAGTACTGGTACTGGTAGTTAATATTACCTAGTTTCTTTAGCTTAATTTAACAATTTTCAGGTGAGTGACATGGACTGAGAGTTAAAGAAAAAGGTATAGAAACTTTATTGGAATGTAGCAAAACGGGAAAAAGTGTACCACTAGTTATGATAGAAGAATGTACAAGAAGTGACCGTTCGTGATGCCTGCCAAAATAATTATATTTAATCTAAATAAATAACTCATTATGATTAGTGAAGATGCTTTGTAAAATACAATGCCAGTATTACAGCACACATTTGTTCGAAAGCACAATTCAATTTCCAATAAAAACGTTTTTTGTGTGTAAAGGGAATCATTTTTGGAACAGCAACAATAGAATCCTAATTATGATTGTTCTTAAGTTTTGGTCAAACATATCATGAAAGGGCAACACCCTCTTGTAGAAATGATTAGGCCCAAAAAGTTGTGGGACGTCTGAGTAATAATTACTTAGATTTTTCAGTGGATATGCATAGTACCACAATCATGTAACAAAAAAGTTGCATAGAAATAGTGATGAAGATTGAGAAGAAACCTAATGAATGAGACGACGGTGAACCAGTTTGTTCCTTTATTGAAAACTTATGTTGATTGTAAAATCTCCTAAACGTCAAAGGCTTACATGATTTTTTTTATTCACTATGCCATTTTAATTAAATACGTATTTAAATACCTAGCGATTATAAAGTTTTGAGATAAAGTGTGACTATGACTTTGACATTAGCAAATTTTTCATTTTTTGAAATTGTTCTTTATATAATTAGTGTTTAGACGTAAAGGGCTAAATAACAATATAATGTATTTAATATTTAGTAAGGATTAGTAGACATATTTTTATTAACATACAAAGCCTGTTTAAAAAGTATCCGACCTTAATTTTTCCCGCGCAAAGTAGTGATTCTAAAGCGGCGTCTTGTAGAAGGATGAACCTTAATGAGCATGCTTGAATTTTTCCACCGCGTTCGCTTGTACAAGTCGCTGATTTAGTTTTCTCGCACGATGACTGAACAAATTGAGCAAAGATACTGCATCAAATTCTGTCAAAAGCTTGGTGATTCTCAAAGCCAAAGACCAGACATGTGGACGGCGAGCAACTGGCACTTGCATCATGCCAACGCCCCTGCACATTTATCCTAATTGATCCACATTGTCTTAGCCAAACATGGAATTACAACAGTTCGCCAACCTCCTTACTCTCTAGACCTGGCCCTTTGCGATTTCTAGTTGTTTCCAAAATTGAAGACGTCACTGAAAAGGTCCCGTTTTGAGAGTAGAGAAGAGATAATGCGAAACGCGACGACGGAGCTGAACACCATTCCAAAAGAAGACTTCCAGAGGTGTTTCCAGCAGTCGAAGGATCGGTGAGATAAGTGTGTGCAAGCACAAGGGGCCCACTTTGTTGAGAATTACGTTCCGAACTTTGTCAGGTATTTGAAATATTTTTTTTCTGGCTAAGGTCGGATACTTTTTAGACATGACTCGTATTTAGTACCTATTAATTGTAAATCAATGTTTGTAATAAATATAAACAATTTTTGTATGTCGTGAAATAATTCATTAAAAATAAACAGCACTAACAGATAATATAGTTTTGTATTTGAATCATTAATTGATGAGAAATGTCCACGAAAATATTACCGATCATGCTAACACTGTCGAAGTATTCGTGAAAGTACCTAAATAAAAAATAACGTTCGACAAAATTTAAAAAAAACTGAACAATTGCATTTTTTAATACTTATTATTTATTTGTATTATTTAATGTATTTTGTCTAGTAATTATATCACAACCCAAAACAATGTCTAGTTTATAGTCATTATTTATAAAAGTAAATTTATAGTGTGGTGCTTGTTCACTTTCAATATGGTTTGTTAATTCATGAACAATATCGAATAAAACGTCATTAATGTTGACTCCAATTCCATGTTATTAATAGAATTTGTAATATTGAGGTATTAAATCGATTTCGATTAAAACTAATTGCAGATTCAATTTGTAATATTTCTATATCGTTATATTATAGTTGCATTATTTTTTGCAGACTACATTCAAAATTGAAAATAAAGTCTTACTTATATAAATACAAATCAGTTAAAAAGTGGTTTCTTTTTGGTTTAATAGTTCATAATAAGAATTTAATCGGTAATAAATCTAAGATATTAAAAAAAAGATTCAGTACAACAAAATTTAATTAAGTTTGATTAATTTTTTTTATTAAAACAACGTGACTAGTAAAAAAGTATTATTGCTTTTCTATCTTGATAAAATGTTTACTTAACAAAAGATAATTGAATAGATTACAAGAAAACAATTTTTTGATAAAATTCTATTCTTGCTTTTGTAAAAATGTAAGACATTTTCTATAAGATTCAATTAACGATGCCGTTCCTTTCAAACCATTTATTTTTTTATTAATTAATACATGCTGGTTATTACTTACTACCTACCACATTATTTGAAGTGTAATTGTATAGTTAGATATAAAACCCCAAAATAAAAGGAATCAATAGTAATTAGAACATAATAAAATGAAATTGGAGAATGGCTCGGTGGAAAAGAATTTTTTTTATAACTAAACTCCAGTTTATAGCTGAATACCACTACATGTTCAATGCAATAAAATTTCTAAGGAATGTGTGTCGCCCTTTTCTTTAGTTAATTAAATTATAAGAATCAGCAAAATGTTCGTGTTTAATGAGTGCTAATAGCGATTTTGTTGATTGGAATAGAGAATTATTAGTTTCGTAATATCATATTTAACAACACAATTCCAAAAAAAGTATACACACAAAACTATAATTGAGTGTAAGTTTTACGTCGTGACCAAAATTATCCCTTATTACTGGGCTTACAACACAGATAATTTTGGTCAGCTCAAGTCAAAAAGGAGTGGGTTCAATAATATAAAATCGACTCTCATTCACAATAAGGGGTTTGTCTTAAAATGCTCACAAGGGTTACTCTCACAATCTGTATATCAAAATCAGGGGCCACTATACCGTTTTAGCGCCCTGAAATGTTTAAAATGGAAAAAAACTTCAAATCAGTCTTGAAATTAAAACCAAAATAAGTGAAAGAGATGAGGTTTTTTCAAAACTTTAATAAAATTTATTGATTTTTGATTAAGCCTTGATAAAGCGCTCACGTAGAGGATGAAACGTCAGAAAGTTTGACTATTTCAGATCCACTAAAAAGGGGTTCTATAGCAAATACAAAATCTTTAGTGTTTGCAGGTAAATTATTATTATATTCGATTTTAACAAAAGTTTAGGTTTCAATATTTTTTTTCTTTTTTGCGATTACATTTTTTTACTAATTATCTTCAATTTAATCTAGTTTTGAAAAATTCAAGTAAAGCAAGTTAAATATTGCAATGGATAATTTATTATTTGTTTAGTGCCTCTTGTGACGTCACCAACGTAATTCATGAAAGCTACGAAAGATTGATTTAATTTTTAGAAATTCTGTAGGAGATCAATATTGTTCAAACAAATTTAGCAGTAGATATAAATTATCAATTTTTTTAAAATTACTAATCAATTCGTAATTGTATTTCGTTTGCGACTAATTCATTTGTTTTAAACGAATACATAAACTGTATTAAAATTATTGATGTTTAATTACATTTAACGTGTGAATAATTGAAAATTTACATTTTATATCATTTTCTCAACTGAGGATTTTATTTATTTACGAAAATAATAGTCCGTAAAATCCGTTACCTTATTTACTATTTAAATGTTTTAGTAGAGGTTTCGTTTTGAAATTGTCTTGTTAAACTGTTTTACTAAATTCTTTATTAATGAGAAAACCGCTTATATATTCACTTGAATACCTTTTAGTCAACCAGTAACTAAAACTAATTCTACAAGAATATTAAAGCGCTTTTCGACCACACTTGTTTAATAAATTGCCAAAATGTCGTAAACAAAGATGAACTCTGTTTAATAATTCAATTACATTGGCTACCCACTGAACCGAACCTTCATTTCTAATCCATCTGTCGTCGAAGAGATTGTGCAGTGTTAAAATAACATTTTAGGTATTAAGTAAGAAACTTCAGTCTTGTTACTCCTATTTGTAATCCTTCATCGTAATCTTTGAAAAGAAAATAAAGAATATAGTTATATTCTGTTAAAATCATTATAATATTACTCGACATCTTATAAAATAAAATGGGGAGTTATGCGACGGTTTTCAAACCAAAAATTTTAACACTCTTTTTTTTCACTTGTTATGTCCGAAGGTCGGCCGGCAGTCCGTCCGTATGTATACAAGACATCAAGAAAATCACCCGTCCGATTTTTATGAAACTTTGTACATGGACCTATTTATAATTTTGCAGATCTGATTTGATTTTAAGGATATTTTTGTAGCCAAACGGGCCGATAACTTACACAGATTTTAGAATTTTTAAATATTTAGAAGAATATTCTAAGTAACACATTTTTGTTTAAAATAAAAGTTGTTTGTAATTTAATTATACACAACTTTTGTTTAACTTATTGTATGATCTAATAAGTAATTACTGTTGTAACAATATCTCCACAAATATCAATTTTACAAAATAGTTAAAGAAAAAAAGTTGTTTGAAAATTCTATTGACTATAGCTTTCGTTTCAACCATATTTTTCTAAAACACAATTTTATTTTCGTTTATCGGGCGATGTGGAGTTCTTCGGTAAACGTTTGTTTTTCTTTTGAAAATGTTATTTTTCTACAATAATCGCATTTTTAGTGTTAGCTTTCTTTACTTAAAAATAATACAAAATAAATCTTTATAAAGTTTCTGTCAAAAACTATGCTATACGAGCATGCGTGTGTAGCTTACTGTAAAATGTTGACCTGAAGATAAAAAATATCTTGTTGACAAATTTAAACTGTTTGCAGTAAATGGTATAAAAACAAAAAACATGTGATCAAACACCACTAACAGTTAATCTTGGATTTTGACTAATTTTCAACATCGACGGGGCAAAGACTATAACACATGCAGCGTAAGCATTGTTCAGTTAGTTTTATACTAAAGCATAAAACATCGACTTTGTATTTTCACACTTTCTTTGAATAACGGCAAAATCAGAATATCAGGAATAAAATAAATTTCACACTCCTTTCCCACTTAAAATCCTCACTCTATAAAAATTACTTTGATTTTCCTGTCTTTTCCAATCATCCTTTTCTCTCTATCACCGTCCTCATCCAATTTACTCCCTTCTCCTCTCTCTCCAAATAATACCTCATCTTCCTTCCTTCCTTCCTTAATTCGTACACGTACATCGCCTCTTGTAATCTTCTATCCAATATTTGTTATCTTTCTCCTCATTACCATACCTAAACTTTACTATTTTTTTTAATCTTTTTCTTTCCAAAAATATATCTTGGTAATTCTTCTGTAACCTATCCTATTATATTTTTTTTTGTACAGTTTTCTCTTATTTTTGTTCTTCTTTTTTGTTTATGTGTGTTTCTATCTCGTATCATTATCTCATCTTCTATGCCCCTTCCTTTTTCTCTTATTCTTTCTACTTCTTCCCTTGCATATCCTCCCCTTTTGTAGTATTATCTCCTCTCATCCTGTACGTGTTTTATCTTTTGGTTCCTTACTTCCTTCCAGAACTCAGTTAAGATTTGGTTTTGTGTACATTTTATATTTTTTCTTTATACCACATGGCTTTCTTTCCTGCCTGCACTCTTATTTTCGCAATTTTAATTTTTTTTTCTCCGCTATTCCACCCGGATGGGTGCTTCCCTGTCCAGCCTTATTGTCCATTTCCAATATTTTTCTTGTATTTTCTCCAGTTTTCCCGCTCTTTCCATCCTCATATTTCTGCTCCGTAAACCATAACACTTCTAACCAATTTCTCAAAATCCCCATTCTCTTCTCTATATTATTTCTAAACACTCTCTCCCCATTCTCCATACAGCTTCTTCTATCGCATATCCTGTCCTTTGTAGTACTATCTCTTCTCATCCCGTACGTTTTATCTTTTGATTCTTTACTTCATTCCAGAACTCAGTTAAGATTTAGTTTTGTCTACATTTTCTTATTTTTCTTCATACGTCATGGCTTTCTTTTCCGTCTGCACTCATATTTTCTCAATCTTCATTTTTTTTCTACTATATACCCAAGCGTGCTTCCTTGTCCAGCCCCATTGTCCATTTCCAATATTTTTCTTGTATTTTCTTCAGTTTTCCCGCTCTATCCATCCTCATATTTCTGCTCCGTAAACCATAACACTTCTAATCAATTCATCAAAATCCACATTCTCTTTTCTATATCATTTCCAAACACTTTCTCCCATTCTCCATACCTGTCCTACTATACCATTACCTTTTTTCGCTAGCTCTCTTATATGACCGTTCCCTTGTTATCGTATCTTAACTTATACCTTAAATATTTCCATTTGTCTACGCTTTCTAATTCCTTCTCTCCCCACCACCATTTCACTTTCTTTATTTTGTTTACTAATTTAAGATACATTTATATATGGTTGTTTTGTTTTGTCGCCGGCGCCCCCGCAAGCTTTGGCGCCCTTAGGCAGTTTCCTATGCTGCCTAATGGATAATCCAGGGATTGCAAAATCTGTTGTAAATTTACAGCAGGCGATTCAAGATTGTTATTTTTGCCAACACTTAGTTGCCAATAATAATCAAAGAATCGATTTACATAACTGCTTCCAAATCTGTCGACAAAGTTGACGATAGCAGGAAGAGATACTAGATGTCGCAACACCTCTATTTTGTGTAAACATATGTAAATACGTCTACCCTATAATCAGCATAAAATTTAAGTAGAATTTTTATTAGAAAACGATTTGTGTTTTTAGCGATGTCTGGCAAGCAAGCAATATACAACACTCTAAATAAAAAAACCGCATGCGTTCTTCTATTTGCAAAAATTAGTTCTGACGTAGATAAAATATTGTATCAGACACGTGTGTGAAGAGGTTTTATCCACTCTTTGCAATTTAAACAAAAAAACTCAATTTGTATATACAAAACCTTAATTCACACACTAGTATCATAAATAAATGTAGGCATTTAAAGACTAAAACCTAAAACCTGCCCAAGTCGATAGCTTTGTGTTATGTAATGCATTAAATAGTTGAAGCGGAGATATTTCTTTAGTCAAAGTTTTATATTGTTCTCTGTAGCCGATTGGTGGTAAAAAATAAACCAAGTATTTCCATAAAAGCATCCTACAATGCTTTCATAAAAATAGTTTATTTTTTTACGCCCAAACGGCTACAGAAAACATCATCAAATTTTTACCAAAGAAATATCTCAGCAGCTATTTAAACTAAACTACATAACTCTAAAATTTTGAATAGTGCCCTTTTGCACAAGACAATTTTTGAACGACCTGATTGGAAGTTTGCTTTAATAAAAGCTATCATTTTGACAAGGTTTTAGCTTTTAATCTTTAAATGCCTATAGAATCAATTTTTAAGGCACTTTCGGGCGCATGAGAACTCTACTATTTATAGAGTATGATAAATTGAAAATAATTATGCAGTTCAAATGTGGTAATAAATTTTATCAAACCGTATTTGATTACCACCACAGCTATATGTGCAACAACAATAAGTATTTTTAATGACAATTGCATACCCACAGTGTGAGATTTGTAAATTATATTCTTACCAAACATAACACGTGTCGTGATTAATAATCAGTGATATTAGTCGTACTGTCACCGATAATAATCAGTACGCTTGTTACATTACTTCCAAACATAATCATTATTGCTATTGAATAAAATAATCTAATACACAATGATGTTATTATTTAAGACATACAAGTATAAATTTGGAAATATAATAAAATCGAATGTTAATGTATTTATTCAATACAGTTTTAATTAATACAATGTGATTATCGGAAGATGATTTGTGGTAAGTGAACTAGTTTAATTTATAGAACCCACATATTTTTTATATAAGTTTTTCAGTGGTCCACAAACAATAATAAATTGTATAGAAAGAAAAGATTTTAATAACAAATAAAACATTCAAAAACGCAATACATAAAAAGATTTACAATTTGCATCAATAAAGTAAACAGTTTCATTATATCTAAGTCGCACAAGAAACAGCCTTAAATAATATGTAAAGCGAGCAAGTTAAAGTTCATAATACTGCAAACGCATCAAACTTCAGTTTTTAAATGCAGTAGTACGTTAGTAACCTAACACTTTTAACCCAGTTGTATCATGTGTGCAAATAAAGGTAACATTTAACTTTTGTCGTATGATTCACTTACAATACAAATAAAGGTATTTACAACCGCCAAAATACCAAGTGGTGACCCGCTACGTTTGATTGGCGTTTAATACATAAAATGGTGGTCTAATCCAACGAAATGGGTAACGGTATCGCTTCCGCCAGTTGCAAAGAAAGACGATTCTCAATTATATCACTTTAAAATTACCGAAATCATTGCTGTAACCACTACCTGCTCCATCACCATCTTTTGTTCTGCGCCGAATCTGTTTGCTATTCTTAAAATCTCTTGCATCGGACAGATACCTATAAAACCGCAGAAGAAAATTGAAGAAACTGAATGCTGACCTAGTACTAACTGTAGAAAAACGAATACTTGGAACAAAATTAGCAATATAAGAAGACGTGTATAATGTGAATGAAGTCTAATATCAGTTTTTTTTTTTACAGTTGATGGAGAATGGAAACTTCTATATTCTGCAGTAACTCACAAGTGCTGGAGAAGAGTATGCCTGACAACATATTAACATTTTGGAGAAAGAAAGCTGCAAAAACAACTTTCGTGTGAAGCCGTGCCTTCGGCATTAAGTTCAAATAATAGTGGCAATGGTGAGTAACGGTCAGTAACGTTTTTTTCCTTTGAAGTAAAATGTAAAATTAATGTTCTATTGTTTCATAGATGATAATAATTACTGCCTTGTTGTTCTATGTCTGAGACGCACAAAACCTTACCCAATTGTGTAAATTAGATTAAGTTTTTTTTTTGGGTTTGTTGGGATCAAAGCCCATCTATCCGAAACTAACTATTATTTGGAATACACAAGAATACACACTTCAGGTAGAAAAGCCGATCACTACGAAAACTAAAAACATGTATAACGAAGAAATTTAAAAACTAAAAGGAATCAAAAAAAAAAACACAAGAAAGTAATAGTAACCCAGTCTTTTAAGTAAAGAAATTCTGTTCTAATTTCTTTAAAATCTTATACCTGGCTTTCTAATGAATAAAATTATAAAATCAAATACCGCTTTTCTATCTGTCGACAATAAATGTAAGATGTTCGTAGGTAGTGGAAATTTTATCTTTATTAGTCCCAGTAACGTTCATCAGTATTTACCTTATTGTAATAGCATTCAAAAAATATATGGTCTAACTCTCCTGTCTCATGCCCACATCTGCAAGATGGGGAATTATTAATTTTTATTCTATGCAAGTGTACTGGGTAGTTACAGTGCCCAAGTTTTAGTCGATTATTTGTGAATAATAAAATCTATTTGAGCTTAAAATTTTTGCTCCAGTGAGTTGTTATTAAACATGGATGCAATTTGGGGTATTGGGTGACGTGTTCTTTAAATGAGTCATGCCAATATTTTTGCCAGTTCTCCCTTAGGATTTGTTTTTTTGCAACATTTATAATATCCGATATAGTAAGTTTAAGATGATAGCATGTTCCATTTGTGCAAGCTTATCGACTTCTTCATTCGCGATAATTACCACATGACTTTTTATCCATTGTAATTTAACCAACGTCTTCTCCGAATTAAAGGTTCTTAACACTTGAACTATGTTGTAGATTATACATACATAAGGTTGAGTTAATCGCAACAAATACGCTGTAGGAGTCGCTGAAGATTGTTATGTTTTTTGAATTTGTAGTTTCTGCGTACTTCAAAGCTTCCAGAATTGAAATGCTTTCTGCCGAGAATATTGATACGCTGGAATTTAATCTGAATGTTTTAAATGTCGTGTTAGTAGGGTCTAAGAATGCACAACCTGCTCTACTTGATGTTTTTGAACCATCTATCTGTATAAATGCGCAGTGTCTCCAGATTTTTAAAAACTATGAAATGATGTAAACAGTTATTGAATTGTGGTTGGTCCAGGTACAAAGGAAAAATAATGTTCGGCTTAAGCAAAAGATCATCAAACTGCAGCAAAGAAGTAGCTGGCAGGTAAACTCCTCTGTTTAGTAGTGTCTTTGAGTATCTTAATGACCAAGCTAAAGGAGGGGATTTTTTCAGAGCCCAGTAATTATAAGTTAAATCAAGAAAACACAAACTGGATTTCTTTTTTGATTTGTGGATATCTGCTGTATAAAGGTTAAATAATGTGGGCGATAGTATTGATCCTTGCATTAAACCTTGATAAACATATCGTGGACCAATTTGTTCATTAGTTCTTAATTTGTCGTATAATTGTCTTTTATCATAAATGTTGATTAGATTTCTAGCAACCTGGTTAGGTATTCCCAATGCTATTAATTTATTTTCAAGAATATGTAAGCTAACATTTCCATTGG
The DNA here is from genome assembly GCA_030710515.1 of Abscondita cerata. Lineage (NCBI taxonomy): Eukaryota > Metazoa > Arthropoda > Insecta > Coleoptera > Lampyridae > Abscondita > Abscondita cerata. The sequence goes on along the minus strand of JALBCR010003676.1, from coordinate 128,862 downwards.
TTCAATCATAAAACAAACAACCAGTGCACTTGTTTAATGTCAGTTGTATTTGGATGTCTGTAACTAAGTGTGACAGGGCAGCTAAGGTACATCTGCCTTTCTGAAAACCATATTGATTGTTTGATAAAAATTTTTCTGTGTAATCTACCACTCTAGGCGTTTTTAATCATAACTTCTAAGGTTTTTGTGATACAAGAGAGTACAGAAATCGGACGGTAGGATTTAGGTAATGCGGGATTTTTATTTGTCTTAAGTATTGGGACAACAAGGATTTGTTTAGGATTATCTATTTCTTCTCCACTTCTCCAATATCTGTTAAAACAATCCAGCAGGGTAAACTTCATTGACATTGGGAGATTGTACAACATGGAATATGAAATATTGTCTACGCCGGGGGCTAAATTGTTGGTATTTCTAAGAACTGCTGATATTTCCTCTATATTAAATGGTTGTAATAAGAAATGATCATTATTTGATATGGGGCGTAACACTTTTTCTCTTGAGACAAACGCCAGCCGGTGCTAATATGTTTATAAAATCTGACAGTTGATATAATTACTCTTAGTTTGATTTTTCTTAAATTGTTTTAACGCTAACTTTTATTTGTTGACAACTTTTAAGTCCCACCGCATTGGAAATAATTTATGATTTTGAGTAAAAGGTTTTGAAATTTTAAAAGTTTTATCCGCTGTCTCTTGGATTGTTTTTATACATTCGAAAATACTACGCGGTTTATGGAGATTTTTTTTTCAGTATTCGATATCATGTTTCTAAAATTGTTTATAGATTCAGTATTAATATGGTATTTCCTGGCTGGAAAAATAGTTTCGCTATGTTGATAGTAAGAATTCAGCGTCATAATGATCGGGAAATGATCAGAAGTAAAAGAACCTTCTAATATACTCCAAGATATTTTGGGAGCTAATGTATATAAAACTAAAGACAAATCTACAGCTTATTTATGTTGATTTATCCTAGTTATCCTTGTTGCGGATCCATCATTCATAAATATACAACTAAGTCGATCTATCAAATCTAAAATAATTGTACCTTCCGTATCGCATTTAGAAGAACCGAATGATGTGTAATGGGAATTGGCCGAAAAAATAAATGTTGTTGAGACAGAGGAGAAAATTTTTAAGTAATCTTCCACGGACATACGACTTTGTACAGTTCGATACGCGGAAAGAAAAGAATTTTAATTCGGGAATAACAACGCCACACACCATAAACCACATTATTATAAAATGATATCCTGTAGTTTAGTTTTCTGTAAACAAATATTGCTAATCCTCTGTAACCATTCTGACGATCACACCTCACTACGTTATATTTTTTGAATTTGATGTTTTTTCCTGGTTTAAACCACGTCTCTTGCAATAGGGCTATATGAATCCTGTTTTAGTTCAAAAGCATGTCGAGTTCAATTCTTTTAGAAATAACTGTCTGTCTTTTTTTGTCATAACCATGAATCGTTTGTGGACCGCTTTTTTAAAGGTCTTATTCTGTTCCATTTTCCTAATTTTATTCTCAGAAATTACAGAGTCTTTTGAAGACGAGGAAGGCCTTTTTTTCAACTTGTAGTTCAATATTACGTACATCGGCAATAATAACAAATTTGTGTTTGTTTTTCCATTGGTTTCTACATTGTTTAGTTCATTAACCAAATTTTGTGGTAATGATGTGGAAGATGCTTCCGGGGTTGCATAGACATTTGTATTTTTTTGAGAAAAACATTGGCCAGCAAGGTGCTTTAAAGATTTGCATAGAAAATAGCATAATTGTTTCGATGAAATAAAAATACGATAAGATGCATCGCTAAATTTTAATAACATAGATAAAGGAAGTTTCTCAACGTCCTCTTCCATATAGTATAATTGTCTATGAAAACTAATAAGATACTTGTATTCTTTATTTTAAATGCTAGAGTCAATGAAAGTAATAGCTGATACAATTCTGATGTTTAATTTTGCAAGTTCTTCCAAAATAACTTTATTTGGTAAGGTTAAAAATACATTTGATAAGATAATGCGTTTTGCAGGTGTTATCAATGGCCGAGCCAAAATAAACTTATCACCAATGTCAATGCCTTTATGCTTATTTAAAAACTCAAATACAATGTTACTGCTACAAAGGTAAATACAAACACGACCTTATTATTATTCTAGATGCCGAAATTAAAATTTTCGGACCAATTAGTAAAAATTATTCTTCGTTTTTGATTAAAAATAAATAAATAATTTGTTATTTTAAAATGCCTGTCTTTGATCTCATAGGAGTATAAAACGCTGTATCACTTTCTCAAGGCAACTTCGTTAATGAATATCGATAGTGCTGGTGCAAGACAAACTTTAAAGTCGTTTTTCTCAAAAACGGCTTGATTTACGAAGGTAAAACAAGTAAACCTTTTTTGCGTGTTTTTAAATGATCTTTCATCCCATGAAATTAGCAAACAGTCAAAAGCAAAAAAGTTTCGAGCAATTAAATGCTTGACAGGGGCGGTTCCAGCTCTTTAAACTTGATGGATGAACGTCAAATTTTGCACGTTTATGGGCATGAGCATGAGTAATCAGCGTGCCAAATTTTAAATTAATCGGTTATGAAACAAAAAATGTAAAAAAAATGTTTTAAAAATCCTAACTTTAAAGTGATGTAGATCCTTTACCTTCGAGTTTTCGAAAAAAATGTTATAGAAATTTGTGGCCTTTATTTTTACTTTAGAATTAGCACCCGAAGTTTTTGCGCATAATGTCTGGACACCCTGTATACGATAATCTTGCACTACAAAGTTTAGAGTCGAATAATTTATAGCGCACAATAAAACTCTTATACACGACTTTTCACTACGGCAAAACGATGTGAACTGGATTAGCTGTTTGTGGTCCATTAAAAAACAAACATTTTTTAATAAAATTTTATCCGGAGTGCAAGAACTTGACCAAAAAACACATACAAAGGAACGAATCAAGAGCAAAACAAATGACGAAAATTACTACATTTACATGTTAGAGTTCCAAAATAAAAAATTAAATAATAACAATAAAAAATAAAAAAATTAGGTATAATTACCCTGAAAGGTAGACGACATATTAAACCGCTAGTTTTTTTGTACGCTTTTGCTCTCGAAATATATCGAAAAGAATTCTCCGCCTTAATTTTTTTTGTTTGAACTAATGAAATAAGGGCGATGCAGGGACACTTGTGTGTGAACCTTGTAACGTGTTACTAGAGGTATGTACAATATATGTTTAGATTAATTTTGGGGATGCTTTATTTTGAACCAGATTTAAGTTTGCCCTTTTGCACGTTTTTAGTTTTACCTTTTACGATTGTTTAAACCACAATTATAGAAAAATTAACTAATTAGGAACCGCTAATGTAGTTTCTTTGTCTGAAAATTTATTGCGTAGAGAATTGTCTCGCGCGTATTTTCTTTTGTAAAACGCCTTCATGAAGCGTTCGTCACTGATTTATCAAATGTTTTTTTTATTAAGGTTTAATTTAAATTGAGTTCATATATATTGCTATGGAAACAATAGATAAAATATAAGTTAACAATGTTTAGTTCAGATTGTAAAATAACCACTGTCGCGGAGGCATAAATTTGGGCGTTTTCAGTCTATTTTTAGAACATATGAAGGGGATTTTTTCTAACAATGCAACAAGATGTGGAACGCTACTAAATTATTATTTGTTTTAAATCGTTTGTTTTAAGGGTCGTTTACATCTATTTGAATTGAATTAACGTACGTAAAATTAAGAATTGGCAAATGTTTAGCACCATTCCGCTAACACTTGCGTATACGGAAAATTAACGTGTATACGAAATTGTTGTGTCAACTTCAACTTAAGAAGTTACTAGACAGTTTATTATGTTTGTGTGCAGTTTTACCATGAGTGATTGTAAAGTAATGTTCAATGAGAACTTCTTAAGCTAACTTAGTAAATGTAAGCGGAAAGCTTCGTGTATTCGTGCGTTGATTCTTATTTTTTTTGTGTCTGCATTGATTTAGTTTAACTGGATGTGAACGATACCTTACTCATGAATTCGTTTGTACTTAACTTTTACAAGTTGGGGAACGTTTTTGAATGAAGGCTCTTATCGATGTTGTTTTTTGATATATTGATTTAGTTCGAATCGGATGGGTGTATTTTAAGCCGCCTGGTAACGACCGTTGGTTGACTTAATTGTCCTACCTGGTTTGTTGCAAGTGGAGTAGCTTGTACACCTCCACCGTGGAATTATTTGATATTTTTGATTTAACAAACGTTGGGGAGTGTTCGTCAGAAAGGGAGCAGTTCAAGCCGCCTGGCAATAACCGTTGGTTGACTATGTCCTAGCTGGTTTGACGCAATGGAGTTGCTTATCTCTCCCCCGACTTAATTCCATAAAGAGAGAGGTTCAAGCCGCCTGGCAAGAGCTGTTAGTGGACTTAATGTCCTAGCTGGTTTAGATGCAAGTGGAGTAGCTTATCTCTCTCTCAATTTAACATGCAACTTTTACTATGACATTTATTGTCATTGAACTTATTATTACCTGCTGATACAAAGAATATCACAAGCAGAGGTTATTGATTTATGATCTTGATTTTATTTGATATGATTTATTATGTATATGCAATGTGTTGTTTTTTTTTTTGTGTTTTTACTAACATTCGACAAACGAAGTAATGAGACTATTTGATGATTATTTATCTCATAAGAATTGAAATATGATGAACATATCTTGTTGCAGTGTTTTATTTGATTTGGTTAATATTTTGATTATTGACATTTTATGTGTTATGCCTTTGCGATTTGTGTGTTATTTGTGTATGTCCAATGTACTTTTCAGGTTTTCCTTTTTGTAAGCAGCCTATGCAGGAATTAAATATTAAATGTTATTGTGGTTTGCATGTGAGTTTTATTTTAAATGGTTATAATACATTATCCAAAGTGAATCAGTTCTAATTCAATACGAATCTATCCAAATCTTGTAGAGAAATTAAAAATAATCACAACGTAGGATCCTTTTCCATTTTATTTATTTGACGATCACAACTTTCTTTTGTTAAGGCCAAATTTTATTAACTTTATTTTTGGAGTGGGTTACTGACTTCTAATTTATCTAGTACAACATGGGTTAGTTGTCACCTCTGACTTGTTTTGAAATTTTGTCATGCATGTATCGCTACAATGGTTAACAAACGTTGACTTCAAAGATATAAGGTTCAATTCATTCCATATTTCTTCATAACTTCCTTGGTTCTAGAGGAGTCAGTTAACAAGATAGGTGACAAAAAAACATGCATTCACTCAAAAAATTGAATGTCGGACGACAAACTTAAACTTAACTTATAACAAACAAACAAAAAAATTCAAAAACCAAACATGTGCGATCTTCAGGTTCTACATCGTACTACATTTTGATTAAACTCTCTTCTACCATCAGAAACAGAACAGATTTCGTAGGTGAAAACAGGTGGACACTAATGCATCAACCTTTAAAACCAAACCAAATTTACTGAATTTACGGTCAGGCAAGTCTTATTCTAAAATGCTAAGAACTTTTAATGAATAACTTCAATTTAAGAAGAAAATTTAAAACATAACAAACTGCTATTGTGCTATTGTGAAAACGTAGTATAAGTCTACGTAAAAGCGTTTTCGTTGCATATTTCAGGAGCTAATAAATTGATCGTATTTGTAAAGTAAACCTTTTAAGAATAAACTAAATACTGAATACTATTTACAGTAAAAAGTAGTTTGTTTTATTGAAATGTACAACCATTGAATATGATGATGATGTACAAAAGTTTCTATTAACTAAAAGTTACTCCATTTCATGGCTGCTAAAATTTACACTAACAGTTTTTGTTCAGTTTTGTTTAGTGAAGTTCAGAACTTTAAAGCTTGTGGGTACAAAAAAAGTAATCTCGTTTGTAATGATTATAGCCGGTGATAATGAATTTCTAAATGTGGGCAAATAAAAGTTTTTATATATTACAAAATATTTCATTAATGGGGACGTTTCAGTTTGAACGCGCGAGAGGTTTTAGGGCAAGTAAGATTTCAAATTATCTCTAGAACCGCATTATTTCCAAAGATTTACTAAAGGAAACAGTAGCGGTTACATATCAATGGCGGTCGTCGACATGAAAATCCCAGTTGTATCTGAGCAACGATGAATGAAGATAATTAACGCTCCGTCCCTAAGCTCAGATCACTTATCCAAAGTCGTCCGGCAGCTAACAAGTCACTCCGTCACCTCGCAACAAACGACTCCGGGAACATCATTTATTCTGGAACCTAGGTTAGAGATGCGCCGTTGCTAAATGGACATCTCATTATTTACAGAGCCGACTGGTTGATGGTAGAACCGAGTAATGCTGACACGGGCCCCAATTAGTTTTAACTTTAAAGGTGCTTGTAAAAGCGGATTTTTTTCGTGGCTTTATTGTACTCTTTTATGTTTTTATTCGTTCCAGTTTTCCAGGTGCTTCCTCGCTAGAATTTGTTAAGTACCGTAGTGTTATATTTTATGTGTTTCGTTTACCGCATCCAAAAATTTCGTGTAAAAAATTCACTAATTTTTACGATTCGGATTTAACGAGCTCCAGCTTTAGTCACTTTGTGTACGCCATCTATTACACTCGCTATTAAATCTAAATGGCAGAAAGACCGTTTAACTTATAATGAAAATGTTATTTACACTTTCGCAACGCTAAATTTATTTCTTAACGCTCAACGGTAATTTCTTTTAAATGCAAAGAAATAAAGCGCAGATTATTCGAGCTTTATTTAGTCAATATTCAATTGCATCAACCCGAAAAAGTTTATCAATTTCCGTACTAATCCTACAAATTTAAAATTCATTCAAGCAGAGCAGCAGTGCGCAATTTAAATAGTAAATCTGGCTGTAAAGAATTTTTTAACGCAGTTAGGTAGTAGGAAAAAAATTGAAAAAGTTTAATCAAACAGATTTATTGATTGATTGTTCGTTATAAGGATATGCGAACGTATATATTCTCTTTTGATTTAAGACATTAAACAAATACAGTAAATTGGAAAACCCGCGATGTGACATTGTAAATTACTACACCATTGGTTATATGTCATTAGTAACCATTTCGTACACACAAAGAGGCTAATTTTGCCAGTAATGTCAAATAAATGATAAAATAAAGTTTGCAATTTTAAAGCAAACAAAGCAAAAATGATTCAATATGGAATTATTTATTATTCAGAACGCATATGAATGATATCTCTTTCCGCAGCCTTCCAAACGTAATACGAATTGTTCGGCACAATCAGATACGAACATTGCAAATATGGTAATGACCAACAGTGCGATCGTTTGCAATTTCATTTTAACGTATTACACATAGAGGCTCATCATACGGTTAATTACATCTGCCAAGGCTTATAAATTGTTTCGAACAATTTCAGAAGCATTTCTACGTATATACCTACATATATGAATATAATAGTTAGATAGGCGTTAATTGAATTATTCATGCAGAATATTTAAGGCAATGCGTATACAATTGGATCATTAAACCACAAAACATGGTAATAATAACGATCTGAATTAATTATTCCACTTCCAACGAGCTTTAACGTTTCTCATTTTTGTGGGCCTAAACATATTGAGCAAAAAGATAACTGCAACTTCGTTTTGGAAAAACTTTATCGTTATTTAAAGAGTCCGACGTCGAACTTTAGCCTCCGCAGTCATCTTTCAGAGCTTATCTTGACGGCAGCGCGATCAGATAAGACGCTTTGGCCACAGAGGACGGATTAAGATAGATAAAGGTTAGCCAACCGAGTTTGACAGCCAATGGATAAATTACCGGTGAGTATATGAATCATGAAACGTAATAAATAAGAATTTCGACTAAAAATGGATTTTCCCCCAATTAATACAGTAAATAGCACACGTCGAATTTACTTTATAAAATCGGCACACAGCCTACCAACACGAAATGTAAAATTTATGTAATTTATTCTATAATTTTTCACACACTTTATTTTGCTTTTCGAATTCGTTTTGCTTTTACACTTTCCTTCCACAAAACAAAATTTTATTATTACCCGATGAAAAAAAATCACGTATTTATTATTCTAAATGTTGCTTACACAAAGTAAACACATCTATTTATTTTCTATTGCATTGTAGTATGAAAAAGGAAAAACTCATATAGCTCTCAACTAATCTAATATATGAGGTTAAGCATCAACACAAAAAAGGTGTTAGTGTAATCTTAAATGAAAACTTATAAATCAAAATGGAAATATATAAATATAATTTTTAATATTTAAAAATAATAACCCTCTCGCCATGAAAAGTGTAAACTATTATTACGTAAATATATGTGCATGAAGTAATGCATTATTAATAATATTTAAAATTGCATACATAGTAATTTTAATACTTAGTACGTTTTTTGAACATTCTTAGCGTCGGTTGGAGATACGCCACCCATATAAACAAAATGTTACCAAAAATTTGCCTTGAGACAGAGATGCTCTACAGTCGATTTAACACCATTATTTTTATTAAAAAAAAAAAAAAAAAAAAAAAAAAAAAAAAAAAAAAAAAATTATTTTTATTTTTTTTTTTTTATATTTTTTTTAAATTGTACAACTGAGCTATACACAGTTAGTCATAGTCACAGAAATCACAGTAACTGCTAAACTCAAAATCCGATTCAACTATGACACGATATCAACGATAGTCACAAAGCAACTAAACTAAATCGACATTAGAGCCATCTACATGTCGGGCAATTTTTTGGTATATTTTATTCATATGCGTTGCGTATTTTCTTTTTATCAACGTTCTTAGTAAAAATTATTATGTTCGTTTCACAGTTGTCCAAAGATCCTTTTTAATTACTTAAATTATTCTTGTTTCTGGTATATCGTCCATGGGCTATAACTTAAATAGGACAGTTTTGGTACAAGTAGGCGAGATAAACCGGCGCTTAGGGAAGTGCTATATGTGGTTACAGTGATACTAAAAATCCATAATAGTCATCCCAAGTAGGTAGCTTCAAGATGACGACGTATTCAATATGGCGGACATGTCTCTTTAAATAACCTTCATATTTTCCCAATCTATTAATCGGATTTCAAAAAATAATTTTTTAGATTAATGTTTATAATGCGTACTAACATTTTTGTTCTCACTAACTTTTGCATAACATTTCATTTCAAAACACAAATTTAAAATTTTTTTTTTATAAAAATTTTGTGTAGCATATTTCCGATATATTTCTTTAGAAAAATATGCGTTATAATGTTGGTTATAATAAAAATACTTAATATTTATTTTTGGATGTATACGAAAAACACACGTTCTAAAATACGCGCGCTAAATCCGAGTTGCGTTGTGCTACACCAAGTGATGTTCGACATTCTGCAAAGGTTATTCTAAACTTGTCAAAACTTTGTCTATGAGCTTCAGTTTTACTGATTAATTGTCAATGAAATTTGTGTTTAGTTTGTTTCATAGTGCGAGTTATCGGTAGGTACCTATTTTTTACGAGATCATTGTGCTTGTGGGGAGCAAGGTTTTTAGGAATTGAAAGTAGATGTTATATTTGGTTCGCTTTTTGTATAGTAATCTTTATTTTACTTTATATAAATCATAATACAACTCGAAAATCCAACAGTAAAACTAAGGTGTGGCATGCGTATATAGTTGTAGTTTTTCTACATTAGAAAAACAGCGTTGCCGCTATTAACAAAACTGGGGAAAATACATAACAGTCTCCCCTTAGTAACAAAACAAATGCATAATGGATTTGGATACAAGCGTAAATATCATAAGTTCAATTTTTGAGGTATTTTAATAACTCTCTTTGAACGTCTTAATACTGGTTCAGGTGATTCATTTATGCCCTCATTATTGACTATAGTGTCTTGTACTGGGACAGGATGTTCAGGGTATTCGGTGTTTGGTCTAGATTAGGAATTGGTTGCTTTGTATGTAGATCTTCATACGACTCAAAAGTTCTTCTGCCATATTTGGCACTTCATTTCCAACTTTTCTTAATTGGTTAATGTGTCTTTAGAGATTTGACCACTGTCGAATTTAACTAGGTAGTGTAAGTTTCCTATCTTCTGTATAATTTTACCAAATTCCCATTTATTATTGTCGTAGCTCTTTATCGAAACTCTATCGTTTACATCTAAGATCCGGTAATTATCTGGGTCGTCAGTGTTTGTAGACACGTAGTTTTTGGGTTTAAGCAGATCGATTCTAGATCTTAATTCACGTTCAAACATTAGCTTCGACGGACTTATTCCTGTAACTGAATGTGGAGTTTTCCTATAATTTAGGAGGAAGTTATTTAGAACCTTTCGTGATCCATAAGGTTCATTTCACTCACATTTAGTGTTTTTAATGCATGTTTCACGGTCTGCACATATCGTTCGGCTAGTCCATTAGTCGCAGGATGGTAAGGTGCAGTAACTTTGTGGATGATTCCATTAAGTTTCAAGAAATTTTCAAACTCTTGGGATTTTAATTGAGGTCCATTATCACTGACTAAAACTAATGGTATTCCATATGTTGAAAATATTCTTCGCAGTACTCTAATTGTGTTTTTAGATGTAATCTCTTTCATTATGTGTACTTCTGGCCATCTGCTAAATGCATCGACTAGTATAAAATAGTAGTATCCGTTCATCGGTCCAGCAAAATCTATGTGAACTCGTTGGAATGGTTCTTGACAAGGTTCCCAACAATGTGCAACTTGTGAAGGCGAGTTTTTATTCTTTTGACAATTCAAACAGTTTGTAGCAAGATTTTCAATATCGCGAGATATTCCTGGCCACCAACAGTATGATCGTGCAAGGTTTTTCATTTTACGACACCGGAATGAACGCAATGAAGTTCATCTAAAATTCGGCGTCTGAATATTGTAGGTATAACGACGCATTGACCACGCATAATGACATTGCTTTGTAATGAGAACTGGTTTTGGTCTATACCAAATCGGTCATTTTGTTGACTTCGAAACCATGGGTAAGTCCATCATGCAATTTCTTCAATGACTCATCTTGTAGAGTAGCTTCATCTAACATCTGAAAAGTGACTGGTAACTTTTCAATCTGAAGAATTTCAAACACGTCACATTGGTCGTAATTTGGCCCTTCTTTAGCAATGCATAATCGTGACATTGCATCGGCATTTGCGTGTTTACTGGTATTTCGATATTTAATGTTGAAATCAAATGCTTGCAGAAATATAGCGTAATGTTGCATGCGAGTCGCCGTGAATGTTGGTAACTCTTTTTTGGATTTAGTATTTGTATTAACGGTTGACAATCAGTAATTAAGTCGAATTTACGTCCATATAGATACTGGTAGAATCGCTTTATGCCAAAAATAATCGCGTATGCTTCTTTGTCCAGTTGTGAATATTTTTGTTGGGTAGCACTTAATGTATGTGAAACAAACTGTATCGGTCTTTCAGATCCGTCAGAATAAACATGGCTAAGTACTGCGCCTACACCGTATGGTGACGCATCTGTACTTAATTGTAGCGGTAGAGTAGGATCGTAATGCGCAAGAACATTATCTGATTGTATTTCAGATCGAATTTTGTTAAATGATTCTTCGCATTCTGCATTCCATTCGAACTTCGTTGCTTTGTGTAGCAATTTATTCAAAGGATACAATATGGTACTTAGGTTTCGGAAAAACCTCCCGTAGTAATTTATTAAACCTATTAATGAACGTAATTCAGTTTTATTTGTACAGCTTCGACCTTAGATTGCATTTTGTGTATACCCATTTTGTCGATAACGTAACCGCAATAATCTATTTGTTTAGATAAAAACTGCATTTGTCTAAATTGACGTGTATATTGTGTTGTAGCAATTGGTTCAATACCTGATCTAAACGAGTAAGATGTTCAGAGTCATCCTTTCCAGTAATTTTAATGTCGTCAATAAAGACCGTAACGCCCGGTATCTCTTTGAGGATATTTTCGATCTCTCTTTGCCAGATTGCTGGTGCAGAAGAGATGCCGTACATTAATCTATTACACTTGAATAGACCGCGATGCGTATTTAATGTAGTAATTTCTCGGCATGCATCATTTAATGGTAAGTGTAGAAAAGCTTGACTGAGGTCTAATTTAGTGAATTTTCACCTCCTGCCATGCTAGCAAACAACTCGTTTATAGTAGGTAACGGGTGTTCGTCAGTAACTAAATTAGGGTTCAAAGTGATTTTAAAATCGCCGCAAAGACGTATGCTACCATTGCTTTTCAACACGGGTACGATAGGCGTAGCCCATTCAGAATGATCTACCTTAGTAAGAATATTTTGTCTTACCAAATTATCGATTTCGGCATCGACTTTAGGAATTAGTGCAAATGGTACTGTTCTTGCTTTGATGAAAACTGGTGACGTTCCAGGCTTCAACTTCAGGTTGGCTTGTAAACCTTTGATTTCCCCAATGGAATGTTTGAAAAATTGAACCATAACGGTCCAGGATGGAGTTGAGATTAGGAGTAGGATTAATCTGTAAAATGCTACCATCATTGTTATGTAATGAAATGCCTAACTCTCTTATCCATTCGCGCCCTAGAAGTGGTTTTCGGTTAGTGGAATCAATCAAGTACAGACTCAATTGTTTTGTTACATCATTAACATTCACATTAACGTAAACCTGACCAGAGACTTTCAAAGGAGTTTTACAGTAACTTAGTAAATTTATGTCAGACTTACAAATTCTGAAATTTTGAAACATAATACGAAATTCGGATTCTGACATTAATGAAACTGCAGCACCACTATCTATCTCAAAATTTATGATCTTATTATTAATATTAACATCAATCAAAAATTTCTCACGCAAGTCAATTTGCAGAATGTCCTCTTGTACTTCTATTTGATGTGCATCGGAATTCTTGAACTTGCTGCAAACTTTCTGTAAATGTCCTGGCAAATTGCAGAATTTACATGTAGAATTAATGAATGGACACTTGTTCGCTAGGTGTGCTGGGTTTCCGCATCTGTAACATGCTGTGTTTGAAGAGTTCTTTGTAGTTGTATTCTTTCTTCCATCAATTGCATTCTTCTTCTTTCCATGTGAATTTCTTTTCTTGTTTCGTAAGGTATGGACTGCATTCACTGCCATTTTATTTTGTAACTGGTGTGAATCTTGCTCAGAAAGTTCCATTCCCACAGCAATCTCCAAAGCTCTATCGAGAGTAAGATCTTTGACTTCAAGCAACCGACTTTGAATTCGTTTAGAGTATAAACCATATACTAGCTGGTTCCTTAGAGCTGTGCTTTGAAATGTGCCAAACTTACAATTTATCGCTAATTTTTGTAAGGCGTGTAAGAAATCTTGAACTCGCTCACCGTCTTGTTGTTTTCTAGATTGGAATCTGAATACCTCAGCAATCTCTAGCGGTGCTGGATTGTAATGAGTATCAAGTAATTGTACTATTTCATCGTATGCCTTTTCTTCAGGTGAATCTGGAGCCAATTTGTCGCAAACTATATCATAACTTTCGCTGCCCATGTAATGCAGAAGGTATGGTAGTTTAAAGTTCATCGCAGACCTTGAACACATTGTATGCAACTTCTAATCTTTTAACCCATCGACTCCATTTAGTTTTTGTAGCATCAAAGAATTCAACGGTAAATGTGGCTTGTATTGTAGTACTTGTAGTAGGAATTGTAGCAATAGTTTTCGCAGCAGGCGGATTTTCATTTGTAGCCATTGTGAATTTTACGATTTTTTTTGTAATTGCAATAAAGTAAAATTGTAATTACCCTTTTCTAATCATCCTCGTCGCCACTGTTATATTTGGTTCGCTTTTGTATAGTAATCTTTATTTTACTTTATATAAATCATAATACAACTCGAAAATCCAACAGTAAAACTAAGGTGTGGCATGCGTATATAGTTGTAGTTTTCTACATTAGAAAAAACAGCGTTGCCGCTATTAACAAAACTGGGGAAAATACATAACAGTTTGTAATGTGTAATTCCCCTACCGGCATTTGTTCAGTCAGTGTCAGTTTTTACCGTGTTAGCATACGACAATATTGATAGATTAGAAGAAACACTTTCGAGATCGAGTACCTCACATCGAATCAATAGAATCATCATTCAGTCAAAAGTCTTATCGTGCAGTCCTCTACCATCAAATTCAAGTGCGGCAACAATTTCTGAATTATATTATATTATATTTGTAGACCGAAAAAGACTCCGCTCCCACAATCCTTACTTCAAATAAATGTTATTCGTGATCAATTCTCCTGCAAAGGAAATCTCCTCTGTCAAAAATTTTAAGGAATGCTTTAGGAATTAGAAAAACTCTCGATTTTGAACATATTGTAATAGTAATAGGTCAGACGTTATATTCAAAAGCGTGTGAGATAACTTGGAGTCACTCGTTGATAGCTCCGTGATGTTAGTGATTGGAAACTTTCACACTCTTTGCAATTTATAATCTTTAAAGGAAAATTTTTTGGAAGCGCCGGGCTTAGAAATTTAGCTGTTGAATCGGAAACTATAGCTGAAGAATCTATGAGTATATAGTCATTGATGGACGTCAGTACAATCATGGAGAAGGTATGCACAAGATAATTTACAAAGTTGTGACAAGAGTTGTTTGGAAAAGTTTCCTAGAATGGTTGGAGATACATGATCAAACGTTTTATTCAGAAGTCAAAGTCAATATGCAAACATATTCCAAATCTATTTCAAAAAATTTAGACTCAAATGCCCACAAAAACGTAAGTGAGTCATCTTTTGTCACAAAAATATTTGCGTATTGTCTAATATTCATCAAATTTCTGCGAAAAAAAGACGGTCCTTTATCTACCTACTAGTTGCTTTATATTGAACTCGTAAAAAATTAGTTGGGTTTACTTTGTGCAAACAAAGATGGTGACTAGAAATTATATTTGTATTGCCTTGAAAAGATGCTTTCTTGGTATTTCACTATGGATAAGATTAATTATGCTTGATACCTTTTGTTTCACTACATGCAGATTGCTAACCTACGTAATATAGATGAAACCTATTACCAATAATTCTTGAAAGGCGGATTTTCAGTCCAGATGTCTAATACAAATCCATTTGGTCGTATTTCAATTGGCTAGGTCATAGATAAAACTGTAAATAAAGATACCCAAGGATGCAAGAGAAAACCACGTAATTGTAGTCTTAAATCAGAAGCAGTCTCAAAGTATTATTTGACAGCGGAATTTCCAGCAATGGTGTTGAAAGACCTACGAAATGTCACATATGCCAGCAAAAAAAGCTTACAACACTCCGACCTTTCCTTGTCCCGAACACGAAAGAATAATAAACACGTAGAAAGTTTGGTCAAGTTATTTAATAGATGGAACTGAATACGATGGACATTGTCAATTTATGGAATGGAGTTTCAGTGCCAAAAGAAGTTTTCTGAGAGTCTCTTAAGACCAAGGACAAAGGTGAAAAATCGTGTACAAAATTTGAAAGCGTTAAACGGATGTGAAACGTTGCCAAAACAAGGCTTTTTGACTTAAAAATACCCTTCTTTCTGAGAAAAGAGCTCAAGCGTTTCGTCGTCCTTGGCACACACCAGTGATAATTCCTACCGGAAGGATTAAAGAATACAACTTGTAAGTAATTAAACTTTTCGGATGTACCTCGTACGCTTATAAATTTGAACTCTGGCCTATATATTTAGCTTTGTAAAAGAATAATATGTTTTTGTGTTTGAATGAAGTTAGAAGTGATTATCAAGTAGTGGCGTAAATTTTCAAATTTTGGTTTATAAAAGTATACATTAATTTTTTTATCTTACAGTTGTAATTTTTAGGTTCATTATACTATTTTTTTCAGTGACACAAATTATATTTCACTCACATGTTAAAGTACACTTCTTTATCACGACTTCTTTGTTCTGTTCCACAATCGCGATTTCATGGTTTACATTTGTAGAACTGCTACATCCATCTTCAAGAATTTTTTCCACAATACTAACTTTATTTTGCAAGAAATGCTATTATAAAACTCGTGAGAAGTCAAAATTCTTACTCGCATATAATGATGCATTTCTATCACTTATAATATAATGTACTGTTATTAAGGTGTTATAAATTCGCAGTTAATCTAAATTAAACGTCGGACCTTTAGTAGTTCATTGATATCGGAAGTGAGGTGAGTAGTGACGCATCTTTTGTTGTTTTTTTGTTTGTTATTCAGTTGTCTCCTAACCTGTATCACTCAATTTGATCATCACTAGGACGCTGTTGCCAGTGGAGATGTCGTTTTCATTGATGTATTATTATCCCAGGTGAAAACTCGGCAAAGATCGTTGCGTAAAAATGCAATTTTGTATGTTGCTGTAAGTTACAGATTCTCGTAAGGTTTCTCGTAAAACCTTACAGGCAGACCTTAAAATAATAAGTAAATAGTACATTATTTACTTATTAATTACTAAACCTTCAGCACTTCTAATCTTTTTGCAGACCTGAAATAATTTGATAAAGCTACAGAATTGCAAATAATACCGATCTATAGAATGTTCCACTATCATAAAATCATAAATACGATCTTCCGATTTTACAGCATTACAATTTGTAGATACAGAATTGCAGTATAAGTCTCGGTTCAAACAATGATTTACATATTGGATTGTATGAGAGTAGTCTGTAAAGTTTCCGACCTAACAAAGATAGAAGACATTTTTTTCTTAAAATTTATATTTCTTTTCTTTAATCTTTTTTTTTTTTTTTTTTTTTTTTTTTTTTTTTTTTTTTTTTTTTTTTTTTTTTTTTTTTTTTTTTTTTTTTTTTTTTTTTTTTTTTTTTTTTTTTTTTTTTTTTTTTTTTTTTTTTTTTTTTTTTTTTTTTTTTTTTTTTTTTTTTTTTTTTTTTTTTTTTTTTTTTTTTTTTTTTTTTTTTTTTTTTTTTTTTTTTTTTTTTTTTTTTTTTTTTTTTTTTTTTTTTTTTTTTTTTTTTTTTTTTTTTTTTTTTTTTTTTTTTTTTTTTTTTTTTTTTTTTTTTTTTTTTTTTTTTTTTTTTTTTTTTTTTTTTTTTTTTTTTTTTTTTTTTTTTTTTTTTTTTTTTTTTTTTTTTTTTTTTTTTTTTTTTTTTTTTTTTTTTTTTTTTTTTTTTTTTTTTTTTTTTTTTTTTTTTTTTTTTTTTTTTTTTTTTTTTTTTTTTTTTTTTTTTTTTTTTTTTTTTTTTTTTTTTTTTTTTTTTTTTTTTTTTTTTTTTTTTTTTTTTTTTTTTTTTTTTTTTTTTTTTTTTTTTTTTTTTTTTTTTTTTTTTTTTTTTTTTTTTTTTTTTTTTTTTTTTTTTTTTTTTTTTTTTTTTTTTTTTTTTTTTTTTTTTTTTTTTTTTTTTTTTTTTTTTTTTTTTTTTTTTTTTTTTTTTTTTTTTTTTTTTTTTTTTTTTTTTTTTTTTTTTTTTTTTTTTTTTTTTTTTTTTTTTTTTTTTTTTTTTTTTTTTTTTTTTTTTTTTTTTTTTTTTTTTTTTTTTTTTTTTTTTTTTTTTTTTTTTTTTTTTTTTTTTTTTTTTTTTTTTTTTTTTTTTTTTTTTTTTTTTTTTTTTTTTTTTTTTTTTTTTTTTTTTTTTTTTTTTTTTTTTTTTTTTTTTTTTTTTTTTTTTTTTTTTTTTTTTTTTTTTTTTTTTTTTTTTTTTTTTTTTTTTTTTTTTTTTTTTTTTTTTTTTTTTTTTTTTTTTTTTTTTTTTTTTTTTTTTTTTTTTTTTTTTTTTTTTTTTTTTTTTTTTTTTTTTTTTTTTTTTTTTTTTTTTTTTTTTTTTTTTTTTTTTTTTTTTTTTTTTTTTTTTTTTTTTTTTTTTTTTTTTTTTTTTTTTTTTTTTTTTTTTTTTTTTTTTTTTTTTTTTTTTTTTTTTTTTTTTTTTTTTTTTTTTTTTTTTTTTTTTTTTTTTTTTTTTTTTTTTTTTTTTTTTTTTTTTTTTTTTTTTTTTTTTTTTTTTTTTTTTTTTTTTTTTTTTTTTTTTTTTTTTTTTTTTTTTTTTTTTTTTTTTTTTTTTTTTTTTTTTTTTTTTTTTTTTTTTTTTTTTTTTTTTTTTTTTTTTTTTTTTTTTTTTTTTTTTTTTTTTTTTTTTTTTTTTTTTTTTTTTTTTTTTTTTTTTTTTTTTTTTTTTTTTTTTTTTTTTTTTTTTTTTTTTTTTTTTTTTTTTTTTTTTTTTTTTTTTTTTTTTTTTTTTTTTTTTTTTTTTTTTTTTTTTTTTTTTTTTTTTTTTTTTTTTTTTTTTTTTTTTTTTTTTTTTTTTTTTTTTTTTTTTTTTTTTTTTTTTTTTTTTTTTTTTTTTTTTTTTTTTTTTTTTTTAATTTTTTTTTTTTTTTTTTTTTTTTTTTTTTTTTTTTTTTTTTTTTTTTTTTTTTTTTTTTTTTTTTTTTTTTTTTTTTTTTTTTTTTTTTTTTTTTTTTTTTTTTTAAAAAAAATAAATTTAAAATTTTTTTTTTTTTTTTTAATTATCTTCCAAACCAAGACCGGAGATTCCTCAGATAATTTTAAGACAATTTAACCCAATTCACCTAGTCCGAAAATGCTTCTTAAGGGAGCTAGAGCTCTTTGAGATTGGCGCCTGGTAAAGTAAAAATTAAAAGATAAACTTCAAAAACTGACAACAATTTGACAATGAAAAACGTAGGTTTTACTTTTGTTGGCAGTTCAGAGCCAACTAGTGCAAAAATATAAATTTAACTTTAATGACAAAAAACAAAAATTTTCAAATCCATTTTTCTAGAAAACGGTGTATCCTAATGACTTAAAGTAAGAGTACCTTTTAGTACTAGAATACCTGAAAATTTAATAATCTAGTGTCACAAATGCTTAAAAGTTAAAGACAAAAAAGTTATGCGTTAAAATAACCGTTGACCTACCCAAAACGGACGCATATGACCGGTACTAAAAATTCGCAATTGATGAAATCGATTCATCTCTGAAAGCTAAATAAGCATACCAGTTTTTGTTTTTCTAAGTAGAAGCGTTCTGGAGGTATTTAAAAAAACTATTTACAATGCGCCATCTTCAAAGAGCTCTAGCTCCCTTAGGAAGCATTTTCGGACTAGGTGAATTGGGTTAAATTGTCTTAAAATTATCTGAGGAATCTCCGGTCTTGGTTTGTCAGGAGAGTTTCTGGACACCCTGTATATGTAGAGAGATTATTGGTGTTTCAAATTAGGTTAAGCCCTAATTTAGAAACACCTACATTAGTCAAATACGTTTAATCAGAAAACATATTATTATAATATTATATATAACCCAGCTTGTGCATCAGCTGCTTATAATACAACAAAAGTACATTGATACTCAATGGTTACAATTTTATTATCTATTATAATTACAATGATAGATAGATATTTTTTGATCGTAAATCTCACTTTTGCCGTTTTAAAAATAGACTAAAGAAATTAGGCGATACCGATGAAATCTTCATAGATATTACAAATGTTTAATGAAATTAATAATTCAGTTATAACATAATTAATTTGACGCTAAAAGTAAAAATTCATGCTCTGACTACCAATACATTTAAAATCCTTTTTCGATTAATTTCAAGTTGCGCCACCTTAAATTAAAATTGCATATTTAAATAGAACTTCTTTACAATAAATTGATTTAAATTTATTTACCATCAATTTATAGACATATTCAAATATAAAAATAACATTATGATTTGCTACATCAATTTTTTGAATGATGATTAAATAATTTTTTTGAACCGGTCGATTAACTTTGATTTGTAGAACTTAAAATCACTTGCGTACGATTTAGAGTCCCTCCTCTTTCCTTGTCTAAGCCTGATTTGCTTTGATGGGACGATAACAAATAATGTTTGTACGTTCCGTTATATAAAAATTCTATGAATTCATATTTTTTTATGTAAATTGTTAAATTCCAAATTAATACATAAATGACTTCGTATATTTTTGGTTGTCCGTCCGTTCATCCGTTCTTACGCAAGATAGCGGCTGATCAAGTGGTAGTCACGTGCTTTACCACTACTACTTTTTAGTCACAATTTCTATATAAAAATATATTTGACTTATGAGGAGATTGAACCCTCGACCTTTGAGTTATTAGCGAGACGCTCTAACAACTGAGCTGATAGGAATAGTTTCTTATATGATTAAGAAATTTTTCCACTTTTTTATAAATTGTGTAGAATTGAAGCTCATACACATAAAAGACGTTTGCCAATTGTAAAAAATTTTTTAAATTGCTGTGAAGTTTTTAAAATGTGTAATTAATTCAAACACTAAAAATTGGCTCCAAAACAGTTTAATAGAAGGTCGTCTGTATATTGACGTCACTCCTCGTATAAATAATATAAAATAGTAAATTAGTGGTATTTTACGTTAGTACTTAGTGTTGTTATACAAGTGAAAGTGTTTTTATGTCGTGTCGGGTATAAGTAATAATGTATAAAAAAAACTCTGTAAGTTAATAATAATACATTATACGAGTACCTTTACTCCTAATATTGTTGTTTTAAATGTACGAATATATCTTTCTTTGCCAATTTAACTTAAGGGCATCCTGTAGTAATAATATGAAGCACAAATTCATTTTGAAATAAAAGGTGCACCTAATGTGAATTAAGTATTACAATGGTATTACTTACAATGTAGCTTTAACACCTCTAAATTCTTAATAAAGTGCATCACAATAAATATATGCAAAAACGGCAGGTTGTTCAAACAGGCTTTGACAAACTCTTCCGATGCCATACAATTATAAACACCGGTTTTAATTTTAATAAACACAAAGATAACCATTGATGACCAAGCCTAAAACGTAAATAAACCACTATTTATACGAGTGTTGACGTCACGACCAATGCCAACGCGTTTAAAGAATGATTTTAAAAGACGGTGTTTTGGATATCTTTAAAATGAAAATATTTAATTCTGAACACATTATATATTTTTTTGTGGTACTGGAGTTTCCTTTTACTTTTATGACTAAACAATGAAGTATAATTTTCTTAAATATAAATTTAATGAAAACACCTAATTTTACCACTTTCGTTTATTTTTTAGCCACAAAAAAAGATAAAAAGCACTACAATATGAGGATAAGTTGAAAAGTCTCTGGCCTAGTCAAGAATACAAAAGAATATCGCATGAATAACAATTTTATATTTCAACGTAATCCGCGTCAAGTTCAATGCACCTGGTCCACCTATGTTCAAATGCTCTTATTCTATCCTTATAAGCCATTTCCTCCAACTAGTGAAAATACTCATTTGTAGAAGTAATCATATCTTGATTCAACTCGTATTTCTTTCCTGCATAAAATTTTTTCAAGTTTTTAAATAAACTAAAGTCCGAGGGAGCTAAATAAGGCGAGTAGGAGGCATGGGTACCAATTCAAACTGTAATTCATTAATTTTTGCCATAGCAAAACCTATTTGTGGCAGGATGCATTATCCTAGTAAAACAAAATTTTTTTCTTTGCTAATCCGGGTCGATTTTCCTGAATCTTGTCTTTTACTTTAACAAGTAGAGTAGATTATAGTATGTCCGTTAATTGTTTTACCTATTTAAGATAATCCACAAAAAGAATGCCTTTGGCATCCTAGAAAACTGATTCCAAAACTTTTCTGGCCAACGGAACTGTTTTGGCCTTTTTCGGAGCAGGTTCTCCTTTAGCAGTCTACTGTTTTGACTGCTGCTTAGTTTCTGGTGTATAGTGGTGTATTCACATCTCATTTATTGTAACAAATCGTCGCAAAAAATCTACTGTGTTGCATTTAAATAAGTCCAAACACTCTTTGGAAACAGTTTTGCGCGCCAGCTTTTGCTCCAGTGCGAGCAGTCGCGGCACCCATTGCGTGGATAAGTTTCTCACCCATAAAACTTGGGTTAGGATATAATATGTTCGCTCTGCTGAAATGCCTACAGTAGCCGCTATCTCCATCACTTTCAATCGCCAGTCATTCAACACAACTTTATGGATAATAAACCTGTTGTTGTTTTAAAAAAATTTTAACATTGATGTAGAATTAGAAATATTTTGATTCCAAAAATTCAGATTTAGTTGCATTTTAAAAAGTAAATAAAAAAACTAGGGAATATTTTTTCAAATTTCCGGTTTTATTAGAAATATGAAACCTTGAAATTTAAGAATGATACACAACATCATTTAAATGGCTGCCACGGCTGGCCTTACAGTACTCGATCCAATTTTCGATTGTCTGGGCTTGTATCTCTTGAATGGCAACTTCGATTTCGTGTTTCAAGGCCTTAATTGTTTCTAGATGGTTCGCGTAACACTTATCTTTAACGGGTCCCTATAGATAATAGTTTAATGGACTCAAATCACAGCTCCGAGGCGGCCAATTGACATCAGAATTTTGGCTGATTATTTGGTTTTCGAAAACAGTGCTCAAAAGTTGGATTGTTACGTTGGTTGTATGGCAAGTAGCCCCGTCTTGTTGAAACCAAATATCGTCGTGGCCTCGTTTTTCATTTTTGAGTGTTCATGTCACGATTCACCATTAACCGTTTGGGTTAAGGACTCACCACTTTGAAAGTAAGGTCTCAATATTTCTAGTTTTCTTTAAGCGTATGGATTACCATTTCCTAAAATTCAGACTTTTAACTAACAGTCTGTCAATTTGTAATGACATTTAACATTCATGTACCTCAAACAAATAGTGGTTCAAAATGCAACCGCTAGATGGCCCACCCTTTACATGCGGAGCATGCTGGCGTAACTTCTTTGAATTGGTATATACCTTTGCAATGATTTAAATAATAACGTGAACGGTGCTTTAATATATTTCGTGTTAACAATGGTTAAAATTAATTAATGACAGTTAAATTCAGAATCTTACATATACAGGGTTTTTAAACTTAAGTCGGCACTATTGCTAACTTTGTTATTATTAAAGCTACAGAGTTGGTTAAATAGACAAACTAGTAGTATTTCTGTCTGTTATCACTATGGTGAAAACTGAATAAAAATCGAACTTCGCGTTCGCAAGTTAGGTCAAATTGTTTTATTTTTTCAAATGGGATACCCTGTATACAATATTCTCAATAGATAGAAAATTGAATACTGAATAAAAAGTGTTCTTTTATTTTTTATCTTAATGTCAAAAATGACAGAGCTATTGATTATTTCTCAAATAAGTTTAAAGTGCTGTGATTTTATAAACTACAATCGTTTGTTGTATAAATGTCATCAGGATTAAAATGTCAAATTGAAGTTTCACTGGTAAACAGTTTACAGCCACTAAAAACGTTTACATGCGGGCTTTAAAATGCTTGGACCAAGACAGTGATGTTTTTGAGCATCTAATTTGAATTTTTCTTTCAATGTCCACAGAATAAATTAAAATAAACCATACCCTTTCGCTTTATGGTTATTCCTTTCTTTTCATTTTATTTACCACTTCTGCTGGACATAGCCACCGTGAATTTTGTATGTTAATCTATTCCCACCACGAAATAATTTTTTTTAAGTGTTTGCCGTGAACAAATTTCAAACCGCCTCGACGAATGGTTTTCAGACTAGTAAATTTGACTAAGCTCTTGGCGTTACTACTCGACCATCCGCGGGTCTGATATTCTGACTTTATGGTAAGGCAAAGTTATAACTTACACAGCCACCTTAACCAATTTGAAAAATCATCAATAGCTTTGCCATTTTTGACTTTAGGATAAAAAATAATAGGACACTTTTTGTTCAGTATTTAATTTTCTATTGATTGAGAATATTGTACTCAGAGTGTCCCATTTAAAAAATTGAACAATTTGACATAACTTGCGAACGCTATGTCTGATTTTTATTTTGTTTTCACCATAGTGACGAGAGAAACAAAAGCTACTAGTTTGCCTACCCTGTAGCTCTAATAATAACAAAGTTAGAAATAGTGCCGACTTAAGTTTGAAAATCCTGTATAATTGTTTAATCCAAATTAAGTAAGCGTACCCTAAATTAATTTGTTTAACGTAAACGTTAGTTGCAAAACGATATAAATAATTGATAAATAAGTTTTTGGGCAAATTACAAATACTTTTAAATAGTTCTACTGTGTTAGATTTGGTAAATTATACATTAAAGATCTTATTACACTTTTAGTTTTTCCTTTTTGTAAGACTCTAATTGTCTCCTCTGGAGTTGTCAAGTTTCTCAGACTAACTTTCTAATTTCAAATCTCTCAGGTTAAACATTTTGTGGTTTAAGTGTTTTAGATTGCCTTGAAAAGTTTTACAAAAGCAGAAATTAACAACCCGCTATTTAAGAATGATTTTTGTTATATCTATTTGTGCATATTTTTACGTTATCATTTCTGTATTGATTAAGTAGATTTATTTAAAATAAAGCTTTTGTAACTTTTGGCAAATAAAATCTTTCGTTTCATGCATGTACAGACTAACATTACTTTCTCTAGCAACTAGCGGCTGGCTCTCACCTAGTAATAATAATAATTTTAGATAGGTAGTCTTTAAAATATATAATTTTTGAAATACGTATTATTATTTTTTTTGTTAGTCAAACATAATACCTACACTTAAAATCAGTTAAGCTTGCGTATGTATCTTATTATAATAATTTTGTTACAATGCTCTGTTTCTCTTTATTCATATGTGCTTGAAAAAAACGGAATAAAAAAAGTTTGCCGTGTTAATATATGCGACTGTAATAATCGTATGTCGACACTTAGTTAACATTTTGGCATTTCTCATTTTGGCGTTTTGTTTTAGTTGTTGGTTTAATATCATTTGTTTACGTAACTGCATTTAACTTTATTTCTGTTTTCAAGAATTCAATAGTACATGTTAAGTATAATTTAAAATTAAATATAATAACTACATATTTAAAAAAATAATAATACAGGGAATTAAATAAAGTGAGCGACATCTGATTAAATGTACTGTAATTACATGTTATCGGTAATAGAGAAACCTGTTTATCAAGATTATACTAACTTCGACATATGTTTATAAAAATTAATTCAGGAGGTTATGCAGAATTAGTCATACGCAATCTTATAGGATTTTAACTATATTAGAACATTATTTTCGGCTTAAGGCACATAAAAAAATTTGCCACATAATTTTAATAAAAAAAAATATTTTCGGCAAAAAATACTCGTTAAAAAAATTAATCTCTTTGGTATTAAACCCGAAAAACGATAATTATATTTGAAACGGTTTAATTTGTTTAATAAAAATTAATAAAATATACGTGATAAAATGCTAAACTGTATTCTAATTAAATTAATTTAAAAAAACATTAACATTTATGTGAAGAAGTATTTACCCGTTAGTTTATGACTCACACCGTGCTTAAACAAGAATAATTTAACAATAGTAATGGATTGGAAAGATTTCTTGCGACTATTATCAATCCTTCAAGCGTGTGATTTACGTATTACAATTTTTATCACTAATGTGCACAAAACTAGGTTAGATTATAAAAATAGTAAATATAAACGTTTGTTCCCTAATTGGTGGTTAATGAATTCCACAACAAAGTTGTTGTTTAGTTAACTGGTAAATCGAATTTTTGTGAATAATGTACATATTTGCATTTCAGCTCTCTGGTTGTTTCTGTTTTAATGTTGTAATGCAAATTACATTAATCACAAGTTTTATTAGTTTCAGTGATAGAAATTAACAAATCCTGCAATAATTCAAGAAGTAAAGAAGTACAATACTTGTATGACCTTTACTAATTACATCATGCATTTTTTAACCTAATCACAATGCATTGTGAAATTCAAAACAACACAATTATTTTGGTAATTAAGATTCTAAATAAATCAACTTGAAAATTATTGCAGTTTTGTACGGAAGAAAAACAATTTAACTGTTAAGATCGATTTCTTTTGCTTTAAATAACGTTTTCAATCTACATTGAAAATACTTGAAAGCAATAATATCAATTTCAACAGTTAAATTTAACAATCGTGCAGAATTAATTCAATTTAAACGATGAAAAAATTAATGTTTTCCAAATTTCAAGAAATATTAATGACTTTGAGTTAAAACTGCTCTGTTTTTATATTAAAATTATTTGGTTGGTAGTTATTTACAATAAATTTTTTTTTTTTTGATATCAAGTTTTAGTAAATTTTTGCTGAAGCAAAAAACAAATTGAGTGTGCATATACAACGGTATTAATCTTTTTGTTAATTACGTGCCGGGTATGACGAGAGCATTTTTCATTTCTTTGCATATTCCTAAGACACATTGTTTACATTATATTCCACTTTGCGTGTTTGCACGTAATATAAAACAAAATATATAAGGACTTTTGTTATAAAATGTTGCACTTAACAATAACTGATATTTACCACGAAATTTCATTCAAAGCTACGTTAAAGGAATTTCGTTTGTTCGAGTAAAAGAATAATTCCGATAAAGCGCATTTTTTCCAAATTTAAAGTTACATCAATACCCTTTTATTCTATTTTTAAATTGTCGCTTAATTAACTATGTATTATTTTATTATTATATTTTTATTCTAATTTTTTCTCAAATGTAGTACCATGAAAATTAGGTAATTTGGTATTAAATAACGTAACATAGTAATCTAAATAAAATATTTAATTTGACGTCTTTTATCACTTTAGCATTTTATTTGAAATACGAAGCTACTCGTAGCAATCTTTATACATATTTAATATGTAATGCTTGAAATTTATACGAAAAAATTGCTTTTTGTGCTGAAAACACACTTGGAGGGTGCTCTACTTTGCGTAATCGATATTATAGAAGCAATTATTTCTAACGAATACTCGTACGATATCATATTACATAATGCCTCTCTATTTTGAAAGTGGAACTGCTAAACTTCGTTATTGTATCCCTGTTTTATTTAAAATTAATTGAAAGGAGGTATACAAATAAACAAACATTCAACATCTGACGCACAATATCACAAAAAAATCCTTGGTTCTTTGTTAAAATGATCACGTAAGCACCTTTTTAGGCGAAGTAAGACAATAAAATGCTTCAACCGATTTAGTGGAACAAAAAAAAAGATATTAGATCAAATTTAATCCAAACTTTTTTTTCAACTTTCAATTATATTAGAAGTTCATGATTGATTTTAACTAGATAGCACAAGTGTTAAACTACATTCCATCTAAAGTTACACTTGAAATTTTGATTGATGCTATTACTATCTTTAGAGTTGTGCCATGAACTTTAAGTTATTTTAAAGGAATCACAACCTTTAGGATTATGATGGATGATGTACTTATACGCACAATTAGTGCTTCTACTAATACTACCCCATCAAAATGAGTGTGTGGCATTATTATACCATCGCATCAATTACATGAAGTGTAATTATTGTAACATAATTTTCAATGAGCAATTACTCTTTCACGCTTGTACACATATGAACGGTGAAATTTATTATTTTTTTTATATTTTATTGTTAGTACATAGCAATAATAAAACTTTATTTTTTACCACTTTATAGAACTCCGTATGTTTAATTAATCATAAATATTGCTCAGACACAACAAGGGAGAATAAAAAATTTAATTAGAAAAATATGCCTTGAGTCGACTAACAATACATAGACTTACAGAAAAAGGAAGCCTGTACAAACAACGATTGGGTAATATTTTATCAAAACACATACTAACTTTATTAAGATAGAACTAGATTTTTATGTCAGTCATAGACGATATTTACAGTACTTTAAATTATTATTTTAAATAGTTAATGAGTTAGATATACCATTATGCTATATCAACTCTAAGGCATTTTAATTGTCTATCAGAATTTCAAGTAATACACAGGGTGTTCCATTTAAAAAATAAAGTTTTGACCTTTTTGTATGTCACGTCAAAATCATTAATTTTAAACCGCCCTGTATAAGATAAAATAAATTTATTTAGGTAGCTGTTAAATACAAGGCTTTTTGCAAACTGCATTTAAAATTTCAGCCTTATATGGATTCAAATAGAGCTAAATTTAAATTTTGGTGGGATCATATTTTGAAAGAAAATAACCTAAAATAATTATTATCTCGAAAACCGGTGTAGATAGGTATAGAGAACTATTGAAAAAAAATTATCAGTAAGAAATTGCAAATCTAAAAATTAAATAATATATAGAGTGTTTCATTTAAAACTAACAAGTTGTTACTACTTTTAAGTAGAAGCGTCAACACCGCCAAAATGAAATTATTTTAGAAAGATAGATCGTTTATATTTATGGCAATAAGCAAATTTTCAGATTACTCCTATGTCTCGTTTTCCATAAACGTCTAGCCAACTATCGACCATCAATGACCCTGTATACAATATGTATATCTAACTAATCGACCCGTGTTGACCAAGATTAGGTTAGTTTTAAAACTAGTTTGCTACATATTTCCTTACAATGTAACATTGTGCTTAGGTTAGAAGGATGGTCCTTTGAAGATATTCAGGTAGCCCCAATTCTTCTAAAGTACGAAACAATTCTTTAGAAGTGATTTGTCTGGTGGAGATAATGGATGTCTAATTACCAATTAGTAGTTTGTTTTCTTTTTTCTATTAGCACGATATCTGGTCTGTTGCAGCTTATGTTCCTGTCGGTAATTATGGTATTATCTCAGTAGAGTCTCACTGCTGCATTCTCTGGTACTGACGTTTGTCATTTTCAAAGCAGATTTTTCACTATAATACACCGTATCCTACGTAAGGTGTCTATTAGACTTTTATGGAGATTATATGAATTTGATTTTTGGCAAATTTGTAAATTTACACGAAAAACTATGCTCTTTCAAATAAAAATATTATAGCCATTTACATCATCCGGTTATTCAATTTTTAGTTGCCTGTAGACAAATTCTTAAAGTTCCCTCTTGTCAGTTTAGACAATTATAGATACACATATTTTTATTTCTTATTCTAAATCTACGTGAAAAACTATGTGAACATTATGTACACGAGTACTACTCAAAATTGATACTTTTTAATATATTAATTTTTAAGCATTTAATTGGATCAATATTGGCCGTCAGATATTTTACGTTTTTTAGATTACTTGAAATATCAAATTCAGATTGTAATTTTCACACATAGCCCGGTTCGAGGTATTTGCCAGGCACCGATATGCCTGTCTAGTGTGAAAGACGCTGTTGTAGGGTACCGGAAAGAGCGTGGTTGTGTTAATTCTAATTACAACGTATGCTTTAGCACGTGTCTTGGCCTCATACTCTACTCGTATATTGCTGTCTGGATAATTTCTGGGGGCGCTGAAACGAGCATTTGCGAATCCTTTGCTATAAAAACGTGCCGACTACTACGATGTCGCCGATCTCAAAGCTGCAACGGCCGATTATACTCCACCGCTGCGTTCCTCCTATTTCAAAGAAAGCTACCTGTTTTCTGAGCTTTGTCGTCTCGTCCTCCTCAAAGAAATCCTATGGCTACCGATCTTCTAATAGCTGTCAACTGCTGTCTTTAGCAAGAACCTTCTTTATCAGAAGTACATGCATCGGTATACAGCTAATGAACCTATTCATTTCTGCACGCGTTTGGAGCTCACGTACATGTGACATTAAACGGTTTGAATCCCTAGTGTATAATCAAATTGTTATTTGGGGTAGACTCCACCCATCGACATTTGATTTTGTCTCACTAGCTCCATCAGAGCTGTGGCGCTTTTAATAAAGTGGACGAAGCTTAAACAAAAGGCCTTTTGGGTTGGCGGGAGCTACGTACCGTATTAGTCCGAGTTTAAGTCTAGTTTTTAAATCACCATGTGTAAGTGACGTGTGTACGTCGAGTTTCCTTAACCACAAATCTTAAATTGGTACGCTAACTTTAATTTGGGATGCAACAAACAAGAACTTAACTGAATTTAGACATATTTGATTGCAAACTCTAATTATTTTGTTGTTGCTAATGCACGCAAGCTTCATGCGACAGAATCTCTTACTTCTCCCAGATTCTTCTAATATTTTAAGTTGTATTTGCTATAGTCTTTTGTCTCTCTGATTTGTGTTCGTTGTAGCGTAGTAGACTTTAAGTAAAACCTATTGAATTCCTGTTGGTCGGCTTTATTTCTCTCTGTTATCGAGCAGGTGGCGCCTCGTTACACAGCAGTTTATTTCTTTTAATTTCCTCAATAACCTCCTCAACTCACCGACTAAGTCGGACACTGTTGTGTTAACTCTTACGGGAACTTCCACGAATTTAGTGCGCTATTCCGAGCCAAATACTATTGTTCTTTTTTTTCTAGGTTGTATCGCTAGAGCCGTCACTTTCTTTTTATTTTCATTATTTGTAAATTACAACCGTTACACTCTGTATATTTTTCTGCTGATCGATAAAGAATTAAATTCTTTACACTTTTTATTTGTTGTTGTTTGTTTAACATATGATATGTTATTCAAAGGAAATTTATAAGTTTAGATAATTGCAATGCTTGCCATAACTATATTAATTTAATAGATAGCTTATAAAGTAATTACAGAATTTTTGGACAATTTTCAGGTTCCACAAAATTCTGTTACTTGCTAAAAAAATACAAATTCAGACAAAAAAATTAAAACCCCAGGAAAAACCTTTACATAAAGTAAAATACGGCACATAAAACTGTCCCAAAATAATTTTAAAATCTTGCCTTAATTTTCAAGGTTTTCAGAAACACAAAAGCAATTATTGCACTTTGATTTAATAAGCCTAAGATATTTAGTTAATATTTTACCCCTCCAAAATCAAAGCGGGAAAATTAAACGCTAGAATAGTTCAGCATATTCTGGAAAGAATTAACAAGAAGAAACTTCTCAAAGCGTTTGTATTAAAACGCGTTATCGATGATGTGTTAAATAAGAGAAAAATAAGAAAGTATCAACGACAGATTTTTAAAAAACTTTGACTACGGGGAAATAGAACCAGTCAGAGACCTGGAGCATGATTTTGAGTATTACTACCAATATTTCAGGTACCTCTCTCTGTCATTATTATTCCGACCAGAAGCAGACTATGTTCTTTTCTTAGATAAAATGACAAAAAGCCTTTGATCTTCTATTTAATCTTGTCAGTTCCAAACTAACAAGGCCCACAAACTACCGGCTTCCTGTCACTCTATTAGAAAAGCTCTCTGCAACTCTTAGGTAAAGTCTTGTACAAAAATGGGGGCAAATTATGAACAATTTTGCATTGGATTAGATATTTTTCGACGGAAAATAGCCAGATTAGTATCGCCCTTAGCTTCCGTATTTTCCCATCAAGAATGTTGGATATCTTAAGAGAAACAATGATGACCATTTGTGAAACTCTGTCTGACAAGTATTTACGTGCACCTACAACGGAAACGTGCTTTCTACAATTTGGGAACTCCGAGTACTACAACTACAAACACGTTCCTTGTATCCTTTACACCTAAGAAGTTCATCGGCCCCTCAAGTCGGGAGGTGAGACGGCGACCATTGGATCCAAAGATTTTGGCTACTTTCATTAAGAAGACAATGTACTGATCCCGCAGACTTCCTCATTTCTTTTGAACCATTGGAACCAATTAATTAATCAATTATATTTTATTAACGTCATCTTTCATGAAGACGATTTACTTGAGAGTTCAATTTTTGCTGCTACTTTAGTCCATGCTCTCTTCTTCAGAATGGTATTTCTGAATGCTGCTTGAGATTCGTCCCAAAGCTCAGGGTGATCCCTAACGGAGTCAATAAGTGTCTCCTCCGGTCTCTGAGTCAATTTCAATTTCTTGGGGTTAGTACCTGACATTTTTCTTTGCCAAAAACTGAAACCGAGAACGTGGCGTGACCGTGAAAGAAAATAACAAAACCCCAAAATAAAAATGTGATGAACGTAACATGATCGTGACATGACGTGACCTAGAAACGGGGACTCAAAATCCGGCCTTAGTAAGTAATTGCCAGAAATAAAAAGAATCTGTTGGTAGCCGAATCCATTACTGGGTTTATAAAAAAACCAATACAGTGACAAAAATCGTAAATTTTTTTGAAGATAAATGATTTGCTATAACATAAGATGACCAATAAGAACAGTATTACTTCTTGTTTTGGTAAATTACCTAGGAGGACCTAAATTCATGGGTGACATAGTATATCTCCTATTAACAAACACAAAACAATAAAAGGCATACATATTAGATTAAGAACAAACAACATTGTGTTGTGTTGTAAATTTTAAAACCGTTGTTGTGATTACTTTTTTTCTATGTGGTTTAAACTATTATTGAAAAATTATTTTGTTTTAAATAAAACGCGAAATGCAAAAATATATTCTCATTTAATGTATCTTTAATTAGGGCTAAAGAAACTTATAATACTGTCTTTTTAGGTAAATGTTTTATGTTTATTCAACAGTAAGACCTTTACCGAGAGGCTTATTTTAAAGAACTAAAAAGAACAAGAAATCTGATACACAAATATATTTTTCAATTAAATAATGCAAGAAATAAATATGTTACTTGCAATAAAACTTTATCAATTAAATAATAATAGAACTTAATCGTCATCAACGAATAAGAATAAACTATTAATTTAGTACAATTAATGTTCGTCAAAACAACTGTTGAAAAACCAACAACAACTTTATTAAAAAATGAACATACACATTGCATAATAAAGTTTTGAAATTTGATGAAGGGTTATTTTAATTAATAAAATTAAAATAGTCCACGGTCACTTTAACATTTCCAGGTCAAACCGGTGAAGATGATTAATTAGGTTATAACTTGAAAATATAATTAAGTTTCAGCTTTCAAACTAATTTACAAAAGCAAGATATTTAGGAAGCATTCGGATGTTAACGCAAACTTAACTCAAGTTAATAAACTGATTAAAAGAAATATACAGGACTGTTTATAATAATTATGATTTAATTTTAAACTTAAAAATAGGATAATTTCACAATGTTTGTATTTTTGGATATTAAGAGAAAAATAATAATTTAAACGAGTATTAAATATTTCGTTGAATTACACATTTAATGTTACAAACGTCTTTGCCAATCGGTAGATGAGGCATTTCTAGTTCATCTTGTATAAGAAAGATTCAAACAAGTATATTTAAAAAGAGGACAACGTATTTTAATGATATGGTGAGAATGAATATAAGACTTGATACCAAATGTAGGACATAAGATACTCAACAAAATATTGTTGGTTTGACTCTAAACAAGAAACACAAAACCCAACATTTTAAATTTTACGTTGGAGAATATAAGAAATTAATACTAAAGTGTAGATATTCGAAAACAACCGAAATTGTGCCATTTCGTTTTTATTATATTCTGAAGTTATTCGAAAAGTCATTATCATTGTCATTGCCACTCTTTCTGTTCTACAAGATGGCGTTTACAAATTTTACTACAACGTTTTGTTTCAAAGAAACCATCATTAACTTACTTTTTCTTATGGCACTCAAAAAAAGTACACTCTGTATAAGAAAGCATTTTTAATTACAAATTCAACAGTGTACTACACAATATGGTTATTCGTGATTTTATTCAGAAAAAGAACATTTTATTATATTTCTAGTGTGCGGTGAATGAAACAATGGCAACGAAAAAATGAAGTCAAATTAACAATTGACTTGAACTGATACTACTATGTCAATTGAATCGATTCTGTCAGAACTAACAATAGACTTCATTTTTTCGCTGCCATGGTTTCATTCAGTGTACACTAGACCAAAAAGATTAGAAATTTACTAAAACGTTATTTTTCTTAATAAAATCACAAATAATCATATTATGTAGTATATCGTTGAATTCGTAATAAAAAATGGTTTCTTATACAGAGTGTACTTTTTTTAATTGCCATAAGAAAAAATAAAGTAGATGATGGTTTCTTTGAAACGAAACGTTGTAATGAAAATTTGTTAA
Organism: Abscondita cerata; assembly: GCA_030710515.1. Taxonomy (NCBI): domain Eukaryota; kingdom Metazoa; phylum Arthropoda; class Insecta; order Coleoptera; family Lampyridae; genus Abscondita; species Abscondita cerata. Next base: position 95,035 of record JALBCR010003676.1, on the reverse strand, counting down.
CGCCATCTTACAGAGCAAAATGAGTGACAATGACAAAGTGCATTAAGTTTTTTGGTAACTGTTTGAATAACTGCAGAATATAATAAAAACAAAATGGCAAAATTTTGGTTTCTTTCGAATATCCCCGTTAATTTCAGTGGGCACTTTTTCCAAATTTAACCGACTTTGTATTTCTCACGGTTTCCGAGATCCTCATGCTGTTCATCCTTATCTTGGACACACTGTATAGTGTGACCAGTAAAGTCCGCATCATATGGAATTTTTTTAATAATAGTTTTTTGGAAATAATTTGGGATCATTTTTTGCAACAATCAAAATGAAAATTTACAAAAAAATTGTAGGCACGCAATATTTGACAAAAGTCGGGTTATTTCTAAGAATATCAAAAAAAGGTATAAAAAAAGTCGTTCTAAATGCAATTTTGAGCCAGTATGCAAAACTTTATCTTCCTACTGCAATTTTAATTTTTTCACTATTTTTTGAAAGCTGCACCACTGTCTAAAAATTAAACTCAACACAACCTATATAATTCTTCTTGATTTTGACAAAGCTTCATCCCAGACATAGTTTTTTTGAAGTATTGCCATATTAAATGTGTGTTTTTCTAGAACTTTTAAATAAAGTAATTAAAACTAGATAATTTAAAGTTTGGGGCAAAATAAAACAGTTCTGAACTTATTAATTATATCTGAATCTAAAATTCTAAACATTGAAATCAGCTTCTAGAAGATACAAGTGGTATACAGGTGCATGATAATCTTAACTCGAAACTGTTAGTGTTACACGTTCAATATTTATTTTATTTACCATGAATTCTACATTTTTGATAATGAACATTTGCGCTTCTTAATAATTATTTTTTTATTAAAATTTGTTTTATTTATGAATGAATTTGTATTATTCGTAATTGTTGTAATCTCGACCTTACAACACATTGTCCTTATTTTTTTTGGTCGATTGGCATCTTGGTCATTGTCGCAATAAATAAATATTGTGATTTTTTTTTAATGAAGTCTTGTTAGTCATGTCCAAATTGATTGATTTGTAACCTTAAGTTGTTGATTTTCATAAATTCACTACTGGGTAAAGTTTTTTTTTCAGCAAGCTTCAATAAACTGAAATTCAGTATCTTGCGTTTTAGAGTACCGCAAGGTTCTCATTTAGAACTTTATTTCTTTAATTTAATCACGACCTTTGTCTACTTCTTTACTAATGATTTCAAACTATTTAGGTAAACTAAATGTATAGATTTGAGTAGATACCTAGGAACTTTTGTATAATGCTACTAAATCTACGTAAGATACGTAGCAACTTGCTTTTTCGTCTTCCAAAGCTCAAAAAAATGTAGACAAAAACTTGAAGATTTCCAATAGGTGTAACATGTTTTTGAATCTTAGATGGACCACATGTATACAGTAAGTGTGTTTTGATAACATGTAATTAAACTGTATACTTTAGCCTACGACATGGTTGTAATAATTTAGATTTTGAAAGCTGATTTTATGGCGTAAAATTGTTTGTTTGGAAAATATTAAATAATAAAAAAAATTTTTTAGCATGAAAATTAATCAGGTCAACAGTGTGTTCAAAGAGAGTTCTAATTAACAATTTGAGTGCTTAAACGACTTCTTTTTTAGAATAAATAAAGATACAGATAAATATCCTTGTAAGAATTCCTTCAGGTAGAGAGATGAAATCAAAGACACAACTACCATGGTTTTAATTTGCCGAAGTTTTTTCCAAACTTATGCGAGCTTCATCAAGGCTTCTTAAAATAATAAAGTTTGCATAGGTTTGGGCAAAACGTCGGCAAATATGAAATCAATTAGTAGATTTTCCCAACCAAAAATTGGGCCTTCTTAATGGGAGTTAGCGGGAATGTTGGAGTTAAAACACCTTGTCCCTTATTTACGCGTTGACGTTTCGACCGACGAACGTCAACTCGTGAATAAGAGACAAGGTCGTTCTCGGTCAACATCCCCTGTTAACTCACATTAAGAAGACCCAATTTTGGTTGGGAAAATCTACTAATTAATAATTGAGTAGTATAACAACATATATGAAATCCAATATTGGTCTTTGATTTCATCCCTCTACCTGAAGGAATTCTTACGTGGATATTTATCTAAAACTACAATTTTGGAAAATTTAATGACCTCTTAAAAAGAATGCTTTTTGATTAAAATTCAATTGATGGTTCTATGAATTTACAACAGTTTTTTTTGTTGAGGTAAAAACTTTTCAGGTTTTTTTAAACACAATGTTATAGTCGATAAACATTTTTTTAATTATTTCAAAAATAAAATATTTAATGGAAAAATTTCTGTATTGCAAATAAACAGTCAATCAGAAATTCGACGTGTGCAAATAAAAACATCGTAACTGGATGGTAAAATGTAAGTAAATACGATTTTATTATTACTGCATGTCGAATTATAAAAGAATAAAGTCAAATTAAGGACTCGAGCACAAGACAATACTATTTAACTTCAAAATATTTTTGTGACTGTGATTTTTTATGTTATATGAAATTATTTATTTAATTAAAAATCTCATACCGCAGGAATTTATTTCCAATAGCAAACAAAAAGAAATTAAATTTCAAAGAATGGGTGTCAGTGGATTACAAAAACTCCCTGTAAATTATATGAGCTAGTTACACAGATTGTAAGCAGCTTGCGATGTAAACTAGTTGTATCTTACATATACTGTTAGTAAAGCTTAAACTATGAAGAGAAATTTCTATTTTAGTTGTGTTAAAGCAGCTTTGAAGAAAATACAAGCATAAATCTTTAATGCTGGTTTAATAGCTTCACATTATCACAACAAGTGCAAGTTAGTCATGTGTTTCAAATTAATAAAGAAAAATAATATTTAAAAAATGTAACTATTTATTTATTCTAGTTTATCTTACAGTCTATTTCAACTGATTTAATATTTTAATAACATTTTAATAACTTTTACGCAACTTAATCTTATAATAGATGTATGTATATGGTAGTAATACGATGTTGTATTTCAATCAGGTAATACATATTAACATTGTGATCATTTCATTGCGTATTTTTGCATTGCAAAACACTTTTGGTAGTAATGCTAAACAATAACTTGCTTGTGCAATTGGAGTTGGCAAATCTTTTAATCAATAAAACTCTATAATCAAATTTGTGTTTTGTGCGTTGGTTTAGAGTAATCAAAAAATTTATTACTGATTTCTTTCAAATCCCCCTGTTCAATATGTTCGATCTTTTGTACATTGTACATTTAAAATTTTTATCGAAAGTAACACCACGAGTCTTTCAAATTTTATCGATAAATTTTTGTTTTCCACGAAAACTTTTTTATTTGGAAAAAACACGAAAACAAACCGATTGTTTCGGTTTCGGTTTGTTTGAGTGTTTTTGCCTTAAAATAAAAAAGTTTAAGTCCCAAACACAAAATTTATCAATAAAATTTGAAGAACGAGTTGTATTTGAAAAGATTATTTTTTTTTATCAATTTGTAATAACAAGAAGTCATTTCGTCAAGATTTTATTAAATTCAATGAATTAAACAATGGACAATAGGTGTTTTATAAATAAACAATAATTAAATTTAACAACACACTTTTTAAAAACATTGCATTTGCCAGAAGGAGCAACTGTTTCTTCCAATTCATTGTTGGATATTATATTTGTTGTGATAGCTGTTGATGTACTGGCTATACATGTCGATGTATTTGTCCTTACTTTGTTTATAATATGTTTATGGTGTTCTGCATCAATTCGTAAATAAGGCTTAAGCAAAGATGCTGTAGCGTGTCCTGTTATTTTTATGGCTTCTTACTCCTGTACTCCTTTCTTAACTAGATTCGAGACCAAAATTGATCGGCTGGAATGATTAGTTATTATTTGTTTTTTAATATTTAATCCACATTTTTTAGCTGATTTTTTTAGCCAATTGTTTATTTCATTCTGACCCACAGGTAAATCTTTATACCAAGGAGCGGTTGGTTTTGTCCAAAAAGGATTTGTAGTAAGAAAAAATCGATCGGTAGTAATATTTTTACCGCGTTTTGTTATTAGTTTATTATATAACCTTATGGGGCACCTGTCAGGATTCTCTAGGTTAGGTGTCAACCATTTTGTGTTAGTGCATTTTTTGTTTCCACCTTGACAAGTTTTGCTAAATATCGGATTATATTCTAATCGTCCTGTTTCTGTACCTGCATTATTAATTTCTTTCTTGAAATAATGTTGAAGACAGTTTACACCTTCTCCCCCGCGCCACGCTAATTCGTAAGAAATAATGTGAAATAATGTGGTCACATGAATCAATAATATTTATATATTCATCTTCTTCTAATGGTGCAGCACTTTGTTTTCTTTTATCGATACAACTTTGCAATTCTTTTCTTTTGTCATTTCTCACGTTTCTGGCTTTTATAAATTCAATATCCTGAAAAGGTTTAAAGCTAATTTTAAATTCGGAATAATATTTTTCTTGAATCAATTTGGCTCTAACATTCCAGATAGTTTTTAGTGAATATTCTTTGTAGTCTTGTCTATCAGATTACTTCCTTATTTGCGCCACAGTGTTCCAAAATTTTTGCAATTTTTGAAATACGCGTATTCTGCTCTAGTTTGTAATTTCTTATCTTGCAAAACTGTTGAAATTGGTTCCATATACTTGTTTTACATTTAATTGTATTTTGCGGTGTGGATTTTGTTAATAAGTTATCAATAAGTTCGTTACCAATGTCACTGAATCTCTTTAAATTCATCTTAGTAGATTTTGCAACTTTTAAATAATTTGAAATGTCAGAATATTTGAAATGTCACAATCGCGGCCGGTTGGATGTTACTGGAGTGCATGAGGTGTAATGTGTGTTGCATACTTTGCAGCCATGTTAAAACCGTCAATTTAGTCTTAATGTCATTATGAATTATTGATTTGTAAGTAGTGTTGAGATAAAAAGTTCAGATATTGCTCGAATTAACAAAATATTAAATAAATGATGACACAATTAATATATTTCAAGAGAATCAAAATGTTCTAACAAGGTAAATACAATAAATTTGGACAGTTAAATGTAAACAACGTTTTATCGAGGACCATGCAGTTTTATCAGTATAATATACATTAATTGGTTAGAATTGTGCATTGCTATTGGTCAAAATAATAAAAACGTCATATTTTGACGTATGAAAAAAATAATCTCACAAAACTTGATTATCATGCGCCTTTGCGTAGAGTAAAATGTTTTATCTACGACTAATATATAATGTTAGTATTGTACCCTGTTTTTGCAGTATAATGTCATATACTATTTTCACAGGGAATAATGACCAGGGATTAATGGTCATTATTCCCTCCTGCACCCCAATCACACAATTTCTGAAATTAAATCATGCCTACCATAGAAACAAAACACGCAAACTGACAAGTGCCAAACGCGTAGTGTTTGTGTATCTATTTGTGTGTGAAAATGGATGAAAATCAAGAGTTTTTTACCTCTACACCTCTAGAAGTTGCACAACTAGCTGCAGTAACAACATCTACCTTAATACCTGAAAAATCGAAGTGCATTTATAATAAAACTTACGCAAGTTTTAACGAATGGCGTCTTCGAAAGAACGCAAACTCGTTTTCCAAAAATGTTCTGTTGGCGTATTTTGCTGAATTAAGTACACAATACAAACCATCTTCATTATGGTCATTCTACTCAATGCTTAAATCTATGTTGAGTATAAACCATGATATTATTCTGGAAAAATATGGCAAACTACGGGCATTTTTAAAAAGAAAATCAGAAGGATTCGAACGAAAGAAGTCTTCCACTCTGACCCCCGAACAAATTAGGAAATTTATTGACAAAGCACCTGATCAAGTTTATCTTTTACATAAGGTAAATACAAAGACACATTTTTAATTTGATCTATTTCACACTCGGTGCCAACGCGTACTACGCTATAATAGCGATATAGCGAAGCCAGTTAGTACAATTTACGGTTTAGTGATTAATATATCTGCACGCTTTTATCCAGAAGTTTTCGGGTTCGATTCCTAATGGCTGAATGGTGTTTTTTATTTCTATATTAATTCATTTGTTTCAGGTTATATTAATTATCGGAATTATGAGTGCATGTCGTTCAAATGAGCTTTATGAAATGAACATAGAAGATGTAAAAGATTTTCAAACGCAGTTATTAATAACAATACCCAAAACTAAAACTAAAATTGTACAAACATTTATCAATAACGGTGCGTTTTACAATATTGTAAAGAAGTACATTGATCTCCGTCCGTCTCATATAAAAATCAATTCGTTTTTATAAATTATCAAAAATCGAAATGTACAATACAACGTATTGGGAAAAACAAAATTTGCAGAGATTGGTAAACAAATTGCCATATATTTAAATTTGCCAAATCCTGAAAGTTATACCGGACACTGTTGCCACTCTGTACATTGATGCAGGAGGCGATATAACCGGAAAAAAACCTCATGGAGGTTGGAAGTCGCGCAGGTAGCTGAAGGTTACATCGATCAGTCCATGAGAAACAAGACAACTACAGCACACACTATTACTAAACAAATAAATAGTAATAAAGCATCTTCTTCCTCTACACCAATTGAAATTCCAAATATTTGTATTGAGAATTCCTCCAAACTTATTAATAGTGCACAACCAATTCAGTTTATTAATTGTAATATTACTAATTTTAATGTTGTTAACAAATAAAGTTGTTCACTAAAAATCTCAAATTAATGTAAAATATTAAAGTTCTACTAAAACAAAAGACACAAATTCCGTGAAGTAAATATTTTAGTCGTAGATAAAGTAGAGTATACTACTGCAATAATGGCTATTATTACCTCGGAATTTACTCCCTCGCCACTACGCGGCTCGGTTCGTTACTTATTCCTCGGGAATAATAGCTATCATTATTGACTCGTGGTATAATCTACTATTAAAAACTTTTTACCTTGTCTTATTGAGAATACCCTTTATTTAATGTCGCTTCGTAATAAGGCTCGCAAAAAAATGTAAAACTTCAAAAAACCAGTTTGACTATAACATTTATCGTGATTTGCGTAATTTTACAACACGAGTTATTCAAACAGAAAAGCAAGCGTATTTAAATTTTGTATTTAATAAACAAGCCAAATGTAATAATATTTGGCTTTGCATTAGAGGCTTGAATTGTTGAATCGCAATCGCGTTATTCCAGACAATTTAAAAAATTTAGACAAACGTTATAAATTTATTTATTTATCTGTTTATTTGCCGAACAGGTATAAAACCCAATTATAGGACAAACTACATGTATGGTAATACAAACTGTATATAATATATGAACACTAAGAAACTAAAAAAAAAAAATAAATTGAAGTAATATATAAGCGAGTTGACAAGAGACATAACAACAAAATAAACGTTATTAATTATTAAATAATGACATTAACGTACAGTTATTACTATCATTATGAGAAAAACTTAAATTAAAATTTCTGTAGATGATATGAATTGGCGATCTATATAATTTGTACGTGCCAATTGTAAATGAAATGTTATTTTTGTTACGTGTAGTAAAAAATGGAACATGGAATTTAATTAGTGGGTAAGGAGAACATAGATTATGAAGTAGTTGATAGAGAAAAATAATACTAGATGTACGTCTGCGTTGATGTAAACATTGAAAGTCAAATCTTAACAAAAGTGTTTCATGAGAGCATCTTCTTTTAGGATAAGTTCCATCAATTTTAAAAGTTAAATATTTCAAAAATTTTCTTTGGACTTTTTCAACAGAGCCGATATGGTTGCCTTTTGTGGGATACCATATTAATGAACAACAATCGAGTTTGGAACGCACTAGTGTAATGTACAAAGTTTTGTCACGATGGAATTTTTAAATTGTCTACAATTTCGTATAATGAAGCCTAAAGTTTTTAAAGCAGATTGTGATAGGTATTTAATACGATCTGTGAATGTCAATCTATCATCAAAAAATACACCAAGATCTTTTAAGACTCTACACCGCGTTAAAACATTAAAGTCGATACAGTACGGATACAAAATTGGTTCTGCTTTACGGATATAAGACATCACATTACATTTAGTGGTATTGAGTGACAAATAATTCACTTGACACCAAGAGTTGACATTGACCTGTTGCTGTTGAAGAAATTGGCAATCACTGTAAGATCTTATAGAATAATATATTTTTAAGTCGTCGGCAAATAATAACTTTTCTGATTGTATGTTTTCTGTAAGATCATTAACGAAAATTAAAAAAATAATAGGATAGAGTAGTATTAAAAAAGAAGACACCTAATTATTATAAATAACGAATTGTTTGCGATTCTGTAAATACAATTCAAAAAAAGATAATAAGGAACTATTAAAACCAAAGTTGCATAATTTTGCTAATAGAAGTTTATGAGAAATTTGGTCAAAGGCTTTGGATATGTAGTTTTGACATCTACTTGACCACCTCTATCTAGATTATTACATATAAACTAAGTGATTGACATAAGATTCGTAACCGTTGAGCGCCTTTTCATAAAGCCATGTTGTTGTGGAGAAATGTAAAATTGTATAGAAGGGTAAATATGAGAGTGTAATAAAATTTCAAATATTTTTGCAAAATTATTTAATATACTAATTGGCCTGTAATTACGTATGTCAGATGGATCTCCACTCTTAAATATAGGACAAACGTTAGATATTTTCCACACATTAGGAAAAGTCGATGTGGTTAAAGCAACATTAAAATTACAGTTAATGGATTGGTCAATATACTAGCACAATCTTTTATTAAAAAACTTGGTATTTGATCCGGTTCTGCTGTGTGCTTATAAAAATTTCATATTCTCAGTTCCACTTTCACCCCTTGATTCAAATATACTTAATTAGTAGTAAACTTTCTCCCAATGAAAAAAAATTTTCATTTTGGCTTGTTAATGATCATATTGTTGACACGGTGTTTATCCATATGAAAAATGTTTCCGCTGTTTCTGATGGTCTTAGTTATGAGATGCTAATGTATTCTTACCCGTATGTAATTCCTTATATTTCTCATTTAGTAAACTATTGTATTGAGTGTTCAGTTTTTCTATCAATTTGGAAGGAGGTTTTAGTTTCTCCCGTTCCAAAAGATTACCAATCCAAAACAATTCAGTGATTTGCTCCCTAATCTTCTTGTTCTATCAACAATTCTTCAAGTTATTTTAAAAGACCAAATTAATACATTTATTGAAACACTCTCTTATCCATATTTCTCAGTCCGGATTCCGCTCATACCACAGTTGTAAAACAGCACTTTGACACATTACTGATAACATTGTTGCAGGTTTAGATAAAGGTTTTATTACAGTTTTGGTATTGCTAGATTAGTCGACAGCCTTCGATTCACTGAATCATGAAATACGCTTACTAATTCTATGATATAATGGTTTCAGTGATAGTGTTGTTTCACTTATAGCTTCATATCTCTCTAATAGAACTCAGAGAGGTGACATTAAATAATAAGCTTTCTACACCTCTTGTAGTCTCGTCAGGTGTACCGCAGGGTAGTATTCTCGGTCCTACTTTATACTCTCTTTACACTGTCAAACTTTCTTGGTGTATAAAATCTTGCAATGTTTATTTTTATGCTGCCAACACTCAAATATACCTAACATTCCCTCCTTCAGAAAGTTTACGCGCTATAGAAGCCTTAAATGATGATCTCTCTGCTCCATTTCAATCAGCTAAAGCACATTGTTTACAACTTAATCCTAATAAATCTAAAACTATTCTTTTTTTACAAAACCATCTTCGTGATAAAATTAATCTTCTTTGTATACTTATGAACAACATGAGAATTGAATTCGTCCATTCATATAAAAACTTAAGAGTACTTTTTGATGATTGTTTATCTTTTGATAACCATGTTCAACTATTATTCCAACGTTCTTATGCTGCTTTGAAGACTTTATATAGAAACAGGCAGTTTTTAATGTACATATAATAGTAGATTATTTTACTAGGAGTTAAACAATATCATTGTTGAGCTTAAAAGTTTGCTGGCGAGTCTTGAGTGACGTTTTATTCTCGACGAATCAAGTTGGTACTTTACTGTAGATTCATAATATGACATAACTAACTCTAATTAGTTATCAAAACAAAAGAACTGTTGCTTTTTAATGTTTAGACAGTAAAAAGCGTTTTTCTAATTTTCGTCTATAATACGTTTATTAATGTTTCTCAGTCCGAGTCGTTTATAGCTATCTATAAGAGTACACTGTACTTTAATAGATTTAGGATAATTTTCATTTGTATGGTTGGTAGTGCTAGTTCGAGATGATGAATTTGTCATCTGACAAGTCAACATCGGGTAAATTATTTTAAGTAAATAAGTAATTGTAATTGCACGGAAGTAATTGTAATTTTACGTAAGTAATTGTAATTTTATGTTACATACTATAAATAAGACATACACTTAGGTACAGTCGAATTAATCATTGTTTTTTATTTCATTTTCTAGTACTCGAAAGACAAGTTCTGTTATTTCAAAGGACTAAATGGTGACAATACCAAATATTGTAGGTGCTGCAAAACGGCAATATGACGAATCCAACTTCATAAATTTCAAGAAATTGGTAACCTCCATGTGACCACCTACATTATCTATAATTGAAAATGATAATAATACAGTATTTTTTTTACTTTTGTTATTGAATAGGTAGGTAGGTACTTAAAATTATAGTAAATATTTGTGGATTTATTACAATTTCTTAATCTACTTATAAGATATTACCTTTATAATCAATGTTATTACATATTACAAGGTGTTTTCAACGTACGACCCTAACTACTTAAGTGTTATGAGTGTGGCAGAGAGCGTGAGTCTCAAATTCCCTAAATTTTAAATAGTAGAAGTTTGTTAGTTACCTAGTTTACATTAAGCTGATACGTATTTCATTATTTTGTGACAAAAAAATAACGCAATAGTGTACATACGAACAAACGGTTATAATTTATTATAAAGAAGTGAAAAATTTAATTATTTTTGCTACATGGACATGTGTTGTAAACATTGATGGTCACATTTGCTGGATCGTGTGCTTGGACATTTATGCTTAGAACATTGCTATTATTAGGACCGTAACAGTTTCATTACTTCCATAATTAAACTGCAGAGATGGATTTTCCTCCCTGGAAGGTCCAGGTAAGGAAACGTCAGTATATTGTGGTCGAAGCATTTGTGATACATCAATTTTGTTCTTTAGGGATGCATCGACGTAACTTTCTGATACAGCACTCGACTTCCAACCTCCGTGCCTCTTAATAGTCAGCAAATCACCTCCACGGTTAGCCAAATGAGTCACACTAGATCGCCTGAAACAGTGTCCAGTATAAAGCTCTGGATTGGGTAACCGAAGGAAACTGGCAATTTCTTTGCAAATAGCCCCCATCCTATTAATGCCAATAGGACTATTTATGCATTTGCCACTTTTATAGGTCAGGAAAAACCGCCGGTGAGTCACTTTTGTGGTCTTAATTGATAATATTCTTTTATCAGTGCAATCCATGTTCCCTCTGTGATTGCAAACAATCGGGGCTTATTGTTTTTTGTTTTAGGCACTGAAATTGTCACCAATTCGGACTTAAATTCAATGTCATCCACACTCATGTTGGCGAGTTCCTCGCGTCTTAAAGCCCCATTGTAGCCAATAATTAAGATCACCTAAAAATATTATGGGATTTATGGATATATCTGGAAGAATTATACCACATACTTTCATTGCAAGGTATTTCTGATTTTCTGCGTCACAAATAAATTTATTTATGTCATACTCTTCCAGGATCTTAGATTTCTTTGGTACATAGCCTTGGGACGTCCTTTTCAGGAGAGCTTGCAATTTTGCATAGTTTGAAATGTCAATGCTCATATTAATTGATAAACACGACCGCAACATTGAGTAAATGGTCCACAGGGTAGATGGTTTATATTTTTGCCGCTGGGACTCGAAGTATGCCAAGAGAACATTTTCTGAGATGGTTTGAATTTTATTTTCCTTTCGCCAATCTTCAAACTTTGCGAATTGTTTTTTGTATGTCGCTTCCGACTTGTCGGGTAACAAATTTTGGGTGGTTGCTTCAGCAATTTGCCGAATTTCGGGCGGAGTGCAAACAAAAATCTCTTCACTCATTATTAACAGTAAGTAACAATAATTTATAATAATTTTGTTTGAAATGACAAAACACGAAATTTAAATTAAATTTTAAAATAAAGTTGGCGGGGAGCATTACCAACCAACACAAAATTCCCTAGATCTAAAAAAAAATTTTCTATTAAAATAGAACAAAAGGTGCTCAAATTAGAAAAAATAACATAAACAACTCGTTTTATAAGGACATTGGCGCACTTGTCCCATAGACATACACCTGGGACGCGTACGCCAATTCAACCATTATAAAACTTGTTATTTAATATACCATTTTAGCGTCTGCCAGTAGTTCAATAATATGCCGTTTTATTGTCGCTTGAAGAAAAAACTATTTTATGCGATTAGAATGTGTTGTCAAAGTTTAATTACTGTGACACATTATATGAGCCATTTCGATCTTATTTAAATAAAAATAGAATTCAAAAATTACAAAATTCTTATTTGAGATTTATTTTCGGAATACGGTGGCATCACAGAATATTTTTAAAACTTAATGAAATTAATTGGTTGAATATGCAATCGCGGTGACAGTTACACAGTGCTTGTTTATTTTATAAAGTTGTTACTTCACATACCCCGCCTTACCTCTATAACAAGATCACATTCAAGACAAATGTTGACAATTTAAATTTAAGGCATAAGGGTTTGTTGGCAATTCCAAAACATCGTACGGAATTTTTTAATTCAGTGTTTATAATTCTTTACCCAACAATCTAAAAAGTAAATCACTGTTATCCTTTAAGGGGTTGTTTTTAGCTCAAATACGCCAAGCGTAATTTTGTACATTAAAATTTTTCTTACATTTTGATGTAGGTATGTCCTGTGTTTTAGACTTTATATTACTCGAGGTAGTATACGTTACTCTCATAATTTGTGCAAATCCTCCTAATTATTTAGTTTTATTTTAACTTTATTTCCTTTAATTTAATAAATTTCATTTATTCTAAAATAATTAATTAAAATATTTATTGTTTTATTTTTTTATTAGTTAGAATCAATACATATATTAAATGGTTAGTTTTGAAAATCAAGTGGAGCTCGGCGTTGTACGGCTTCCATCGAAAACTCGCCATTTTCCAACATACTTTATATAATTTATTATTATGTATCTACGATTATTATAAAATTATGTTGATGTTGGAAATAAAAATTTATTTTTATTATAAAATTGACAATTTTAAAGGCGTAATAGGTATTGGTGTGTTTTATGCATTGACCCTTTAATAATTGTTGCGCCCTTTTATGTACTAATTTGGAGACTCTTTTACCGTTACAATATTTAGTTTACCACAAATTAAAAAAAAATTTATAAATATTTATAGGTACGTCTATAAATACAACTTTTATTTCAATAATTTTGAATTATCTCGTGTCATCTTTAAAAATAAACACATTAATTAAACTTTGTTTGATGACAGATTGTACGAATTATATTTGTAATTACGTACACATATTCTCATTAAAAAGTTAAAATTGGTTATATAAAAATATTGTTGTTAATAACATAAAAAGCAATGGTGTTTTTCTCCTAGAGATATGTAGAGTTTTCAAAGTTCCTTCGACTGTATGCACCCTGCGGAGTTTATTTTTGTACATAAAACTCATTAAGTCTAGCAAAAATAAAATCTAGCTAATTCAAAATACTAGCACTTATGAACAGAAGGGAGACAGTGTATATCCCATGTTCAATTTACGAAAGTTCCCTGCGGGTTTTTCGTGCCAACTTCTCGTTGATTATCTGCTTCCCTGAGGTTATACCTAAAGCATTTCCACTTCTGTTTTGGTTTTTCTCATTAGAGGTTTTTAAAATAAAAATAGAAACTAGTAATTGAAATTAAATGTTAATAATTATAGTTAGTTAGGATTAGAAGGGTTTGCGTGTTACGGCGCAAGAAAGATATTTTCTTACATTACATCCACTTTAGTTACCAATCAACAGATAATCTTTATCTTAATGTTGCTGACCGGGCATATGGAAAGACAGATACCGTATAATTCCAGAAGAGGGCTAACATCCAAAAGTTACTTAATAATGTTGGAAACCCTATCGCGGTACATATTTGATCCGATGATGAAGGCATCAGGTCATTAAGTTTATAGTGAGGTCAGTAGTTACCCGAGTTCGACAATCTATACTCTGATTAATGATAATTATGGTTATAATGCCTTGCAATGTCGTTTGACACTAATAAAAATTACATAAACTTAATTCTTATCCCGTTGTAACTGAACGCTACCGTGAATTTTCTGCATTTTCTGTGAAATTGTCTTCTAGCATAAAAATGTATAGCTTGTGTAATGGAAGACTATTATTTCTTACGTGAAACACCGACGCATTATAGGAATAATAACCGTCCCAGTATTTTTAATGGCGACCATCCCGTGATGTAATTTCCATGCAAGCGTTATCCTGGCGGACGTGATTTATGTATCCGTTCACAACCTGTACTTTGGAGCCATCAGCACGAATTTTAAACACTAGATAGACTAAAATATGGCTTCCCTGAAATTAATGTAACGACATTCTCTTCGATTTTTAACTTTCGTGATGTTTACTTTGTTAAATGAACTGCATAAAGTAAATATCTTGACAATCATCTAAAACGAAGTTATAGGAAAAGTTGAATACAATAGAACGACTTTATATTTGCAGTAACTTTGTAAAACAAAGTTTAAAATTTAAAGATAAAGAGTAACGTGAAAATGATTGTAAATACGGCACGTTGTTTTATATGCACAGTGTATTATGAATAAATAAAATTGCTTTTTCGTTTTCCTTAAGTTAATTAAAACTGTTTTTTTTGGAACTGCAGTTTAACGTAGCATATTTAATGTAACCTTTGTGCAGCAAACGCTTTTTTATAAATAAATATTTGAGATGTTTTAAAACGAGTTTGTTCTTGTTACTCATTTAGATACTGAAAAAAGGATATAACATGTTCATATCTAAACAGCTAAACTGCAAAAACCAGGGCTAGCTAAAAGAACAAAAACGTACCTTGTGGAACTTAATTTTTATCTTTTTATCCTAATATGTAGTTGGAAGTGAGGGTGGATGAATATAAATATTAAATATTGATTTTGGCCGTGTTAATTGAATTGGTGAATGCAGACAGTAAGATTTATGTGACTTATATTGAGCTAATTTGTCTTTAATAAATTTGTTAATAAAATTAATTAAATTTATATTTAAAAAGAACTTTAATCTGTATACAAAATTACTTTAGAACATATTTAACAAAATTTTTTAATTATACCTATTTTATTATTTCTTTATGAAACCAATGTATACGTAACCTTTTAAGTTCATTTATTTTTGCTTTGTAAATTAGTTGTAGGAACGGCGAAACGGATAGGTGGCCAAAACCTAACTATTATCGTTTAAAAATATTTTTAGTTTTACAGTGCGTGACTAGAAATATGTCCAACACAACTTTACTTCGTTTTTTCAAATAGAATTAATAGTATATTATACACCAAGGTTGTGAAGTCTGTCATTATTGCCTTAGCACCAGTTTAATAAGGTGCGTAAGCAATAATGGACTTCACAACCATGGTGTATATACTATTTTTTTCACTACTAGCCAAATTTAAGCCAAAAATAAAAAATATACATTTTTCTTGTAAAAACCAAGTAGCACAGGAATGCAAATAAATCAAAAGCATTAAAAGCTACATACGTTAATAAATCAACTGCAACTGATTTACTAAACACTTGTGTGGCATATTCCACCTTCATTTTCTGAAAATTATTGGGAGTAATATGTAAATTAGTTGATTTAGGAACCAATCGCAGCGGTTTAGATTTGTCTGACATGTAGAAATTTTAAATGTCTTTCCATGATGCTTTTTTCTTATTAAAGATTATAGAGTATTTAATCAAGTTATTTTGCACCGACTTCAATAAATAGGGGACATCAAAGAAATAATAGATTTTCTTATCGTTTACGAGAAGGTATGGTTTTTCCGGTGATACATCTATTCTTTTAATTAGGTTTCGAAAATTTTACTACTGCCCTAACATTGGCACCGCATTGTAGTTGTAGCTTTTCTATTCAGTCTAATACTATCGACTTCAATTTGTCACCTTTACATATCGTATTTGTACAGATGTAGCACAAGGGTTGTTTAAATTTTTTATATATAACTCGAACCATGATCACGTAGCAGTTTGAGCTGGCAACAAATTTAAAACCTATTTTAAAATAAACATTTTGGGGCAAGTAAAATATAATTTTAGTGAAAATTCTTGTATTCCTCTGTATATCTCCTGCTTCTTAGTGGTTTACTCCACTTGGGCTGTCACAATTTGTGCTCTGCTTTCGGGAAATAATCGTTGGGAGATGTTAACTTCAATTGAAATGCTTTCTTTTCACGTTGTAATTTATTAATGTTCCTCCGCAATTTTCTTTACCTAAGAGTACTTGAGCTGCAAGCTTGAGTAGTTTTGGTATAGCTAGAGATGTTAACGGGCATTTATTGCTTCGCCAATATACCTTGCATCATTTGAATACTGGGTTTCAGAAATTGACACTTGTAATTCATTTAGGAATGGCAAGTGTTCGCCACATACTCGTTAAGTTTTTGGAGTCGACATATTTATGCAACAGATCGGACTTTCCAGATTCTGTTAACCATTCAAAATACCTACAATAATGTTTGGAATTTACTTAAAATTCTTCATGTAACTTAACTCGCCTGGTTAAATCTCCTTTGGAAAACCTGAGAAAACTGATTCTACCATCATATTTAATATATAAATAAATTTAGGTTATGTATTTGCGGTTATGACATGGGGGCGCAAATTTTAAACTAATGGAATCTTTTTATTCAAATAATTTTATCGTGTTAGGTAATTTTAAGCAGCAAATACGTTAAAGATAATCTCCTGGATAAACAAAATTAGGTTTCATTCGTTTTTGTTAAACAACTATTCTTGGATTCTCAAAAAAATTGAATTTGTACATTATTAACCTAGGTCAACAATAGAAAAAATTATTAACCACTAATAGAGAGAGAATTCTCAGTTGGCTAGGAGACGCAATAATTGTCTACTTCACAGCTGATAGTGGAAAAATATTTTTTTTAGTAAGTAACATACAATATTATATCAAATAAATATTTTTTATTTAAAGGTCTTGTTCTGTTGTTAGTACTTTCAGATTTATAGAAAAAGGTGAGAAAAAAAAGTCAGCAGAGATTTTTTTAAGTACGTTAAGAACATTTTGAAAAAATATGAGATATTTTAACTTTAAAGTAAAATAAGGTTACAAAAGTATTGTTATATTTTTGTTATGTTTTTGTTTCAGATTCATCAGGTTCCGTAAAAAATGTTTTATTCGAAGCACAATGAAATTAGGCATTCAAGTTGAAGATGAGTATAAGGTAGAGAAATCTGAATTGAAAGCTACGGTTGTAAAGTTTTCCAATTTTAATCACAAAATAGAAACACTAAAACACAAGAGGAATCTCCCAAATGGTGTTTACATAAATAGCAATTTAACAATTGAGGAGTTAACGATAAGAAATTTGGCTCAAGAAGAAAAAAACAAAGGCAAAAGTACAAGAGTTGGGTACGGCAAGCTAGAGGTGTAGGGAACCAAGTATGTGTGGCTCAAATACAAGGAGGATGTCTTATAAGAACCGATGCAACAAAAAAACTAGCAGCTTAAAACATAATGGTAAACAAGTTGACGACATAGCGGTGGACAAGCACAACGAGAATGGAAAAAAACTGGGGTAACGACGTCAATTTATAAATAGAAAATAGCAACATAGAACATAAGAGATGGAATAACAAGGAAAAGGAACTAATATACGAATTTAAAAACCAGAAGTTAACGACATTAGCTGTAACAGATACTAAAAGAACGGGAAGTAAGACCGAAGAGACGAAGAATGGACACCTAGTAATAGCAAGTGGAGTTAAACCAGAAAAGAGAGCAAGAGCAGGAGTAGAAGTGATAATACATAATAACATCAAAAAATACCTAAAGAACTGGGAAAACATATCAGAAAAAATTCTAAACATCGATTTTGAACTAGAAAAAAATATCAAGTTGACGCTTCTAGTTTTATACAGCTCCAATGAAGACGAAGAAACAGCGATTAAGGACAGCTTTTGGAATGAAATTTTAGAAATAACGAAAAAAGAGAACAACAGAACGATAATCGATCAAAGATAGATTAATCAATAGTATGTAAATTGAATGAGGTAGAAGTAGCACAACGATATACAAATAAACTCGAAATACATATTATTTGATAGCTTACAATATGACAACTTAGTTGACAGCACGTATTTGTACAATGGTAAACTTACACTCGAGTTCTCTCACTCCTATAGAGTCTCAAAAGGACAAAGCAGCTGTCGAGTGATTCTAGGTGTTTGTTTGCTATTGTACAACCTGTTGCAAACTTACAGCAGGCAATTCAAGATTTTTATTTTTGCTAACACTTAGTTGGCTATAATTATCGAAGGATCGACACTAGGTGTCGCAAAACTTATTATTTGAATATAACAATTTAAATTCACAACAACCAAGAGAATTCTTTAAAAACAATATAATAACAGTTGCCAAGAAATATATGGCACAACGAAAATAATAATAAAAAGAAAAAACGACATGGTGGAACGAAAACATCAAAAACGAAATAAAAAGAAAGAGCAAGAATGGAAAAATGCCTAACTAACCTAAACAAAGAAAATCGAAAAGAATATAAACGACAAAGAAACAAAGCCAAGAAACAAATACAGGAAGCAAAAAAAAAGAAATAGGAGGGGTTTGGTGACAAGATGGAACACAACTATTTTGCAAACCAAACACTGTTTTACAGGGTTCTAAAAATCTACGTATCAAAATAACTCACATAAAGCCGAAAATAACAAACTACTAACTGAAGAGCAGAATATCATAGAGAGATAGAGATAATACTATTACAAGTTACTGAATTCAAAAGAAGGCGACACTTAATCAACACCACAACAAGGTCTTACAAATACAAAGATTGAAAACAAAGAAATTACAATAGAGGAAGTAGAAAATGCTATAAAAAATTAAGAGAGGGAAAGCAGCAGGAGTAGATAAAACAACAGGAGAAATGTTAAAGAACTTAAGAAATAATGAAGAAATGATACTAACAGAAATAATGAACAATTTAAGCAGGAACAATGTGGATTTAGAAAAAGCAGAAGCATCCAGGACCATATTTTTTACAATAAAGCAAGTCACAGAAAAAATGATAAAAACGTCTCAAAACCTATATGTAGCCTTTATAGATCTAGAAAAGGCATTTCATTGAGTATCTTACGGATGTGATAGAAAGTACTCTAATTATTAAAAAAATAAACGATTAACTAAAAAGAGTATTTGCAAGCCTATACCACAAAAGTACCAGCAACTTAAAATCGGAAAAATTTGAAATAAAAGATGGTTTGAAACAAGGAGAGGTACTCAGCCCAATACTCTATAACCAAGTGATAGACAACATAATAAAAAAAAAAAACGTGCACGAAGAAAATTAATTTAGGCTATAGAAAAATGCAACCAGTATGGCTGTCCGTATGCGCATTCGCTGACTACTTGGTTATATTTGCAAAATCCGAAAATGAACTCAGATACAACTTAAAAATCTGACAAGAAATATGCAAGAAAAGAAACTTAAAGATGAACAAATCCAATACTAAAGTGATGGTACTTGGGAAAAGTCCGCAGAAAATAAAAATATAAATATAAACAACAGGAGATTAGAACAAGCAACTACAACAAATATTTTGGAGTGAGTATAAATAAACAGGAGATGGAAATAACAGCAAGAGTAGATAGAGCGGTACACCTAAACCATAATATACAGAAATCGTTTATTGGAAAGAAATATCGAAGAAAGAGAATATACCTCCCAGTGCTAATTTTCGGATGTGAGAGCTGGATAACAAACAAAAAACTTAAGAGCAGGGTACAAAGATTCGAAATGTTGTACCTAAAAAATGCAATAAGCATAACAAGAGCCGACATAGTTGCTTAATGCAAATGCATTTAAGTACGTGATCGTTAACACTAGTCGACACTTGGTGTTGCAAAACTTGTTGTTCGAATATGGCAACTTAAATTTACAACAACTATGGGAATTCTTTAAAAACATTATGATAACAGTTTGCCAAGAAATATGAAGCACGGCAAAAAATAATAATAAAAAAAAAGACACGGTGAAACAAAATCGTTAAAAACAAAATAAAAAAAAATAACAAGAATGGAAAAAATACTTTACTAACTCAAACAAAGAAAATCGAGAGAAATATAAACGATAAAGAAACAAAGTCAAAAAACAAATAGAGGAAGTACGAAATGGTATACAAGCATACAACAGCAGGAGTAGATAAAATAACAGGAGAAATGTTGAAGAACTTAGGAAATAATGGAAAAAAGATATTAACAGAGATCATCAACAAAGCTTAAAAGAAGAAACGATACCGCCCAATCGGGAGAAAGGAATAATTTTGCCCATATACAAAAAAGAGATGATACAAAATGTTAAACTTATAGAGGAGTTACACTACTGTGTAGGGCCGCAAAAGAATATGAAAAAATCATAGAAAGAAGACAAAATGGAATACCAACTTGAGCAGGAACAATGTGGATTTAAAAAAGGCAGAAACATCCAAGACCATATTTTTACTATAAAACAAGTCACAGAAAAGATGATAAAAACGCCTCAAAACCTATGTATATGTAGCCTTTATAGAACTAGAAAAAGCATTTGATCGAGTTCTCAGGAAAGTGATGGAAAGTACTCTAATTATTAAAAAAGTAAGCGACAAATTAAAAAGAGTAATTGCAAGCATATACCGTAAGAGTACCAGCATTATTAGGAAAAATAACCTGGAATCGAAAAACTTTGAAATAAAAGATGGTTTGAAACAAGAAGGGGGTCCTCAGCCTAATACTCTTTAACCTAGTGATCGACGACATAATAAAAGAAGTAAAAACGTGCACGAAGAAAGACTATAGAAAGATGCAACCAGTATGGCTGTCCGTGTGCGCATTTGCTGACGACTTGGCTTTATTTGCAAAATACGAACATGAGTCAGATACAACTTAGAAATCACACAAAAAGCAGTCAAGAAAAGAAAGTTGAAAATGAATGAATTTAAAACTAAAGTGATGGTACTAGGGAAAAGTCCGTGGAAAATAAATATAAATATAAACGACAGGAGATTAGAACAAACAACCACTTATAAATATTTAGGAGTGAATATAAATTCATTAAGTAAACAGGAAAAGGAAATAACAACAAGAGTAAACAGAGCGGTACGCCTATAACATAATATAAGGCAATCATTTATTAGAAAGAAGGAAATGTCGAAGAAAGACAGGATGAGCATCTACAAGACAATATACCTTCCAGTGCTAATTTTCAGATGTGAGAGTTGGATAACAAACAAATAACTTGAAAGCAGGGTAGAAAGAGCCAAATGTTGTACCTAAGAAAAACAATAAACATAACAAAATCCGACAGAGTCAGAAATATAGATGTAAGGAGGGAACTAGAAATGAAAAAAAACAAGAAATCATTGAAGAAGGGCAGTTAAGATTGTACGGACACTTATTCAAAATGGATGAAAACAGGACAACTAAATAATAACAACAACAACAAAACAACAAAAGACAGGCATACAAAGACGGAGAAAAACGTGAAATCTAGAAATAGAAGAGTAGCTACGGAAGAGAGGAACGTCGCAGCAAGAGGTCAAACAACAGACCATAGACAAGAAGAGATAGAGGGAGTTTACTAAAAATGAGACATAAAATGTAATTATAAAACAGTATAAATTGTAAGAGAAATATGTTAAGTTTTTAAAACAAAAATTTAAATATGTATTATACAGATTGGGACAAAATATAAACCCTACACCTAAGGGTATATAAAGGTTAACGATACTATATACTTATTAAAACCTATTCATTTTACTAAAAACATATTCACTTTACTAAAAATATTGAAGATATTGAAAATTGAAAATCATGTAAATTTTTACTTTTGATTTTACTGATTAAATTTAGGTGGTTTAATGTTGCCTAGCACACTGAAGTTGGACCAGTTTTAGGTTTTTCGCGCCAAATTCCTAAATGAGAAAGATTCGAATTTAAACAACATTATTTTGATTAAAGAAAGATAGAAAATGTCAAGTTAATTTGGCAGCAGACATCATTGATTATCGATAATTTTTGGATTATTTGCACTTTTTGGATAAATGCAAATATTACAAACATTTTATTCTAAATAATACAACATAAGATATTCAACAAAATATTGTTGATTTGATTCTAAAATACTTCTTAGTTATCAATTTCATCAATAGAACAATAGAAAAATCAAAAATACCAACTTTAGCAACTCCAATACAAAGTTTTTCTAAAGAATCATTTTTCAATATGCTTGTATAATCAAAATACAATAGTAGTAAGCAGCAAAATCTGATTAAAATTGTAAAAAGCATGGGTAATTTAAACAAAGAAGTATAGAAAATGTTAAGCTATTAATTTGGCAATGGACATCATTGATTATTGATAATCTTTGGATTATTTACACTTTTTATCGCGATATCATTTATGAAAATAATAAACAATAGCGGGCCTAGCACCAAGACTTGTGGTACTGCAAGTTTCAAATATGTTATCAGACAATTTTAAAAATTAAATGAAGACAAAACCGCCCCTTGATTATTTTTCAAAATTATATCACGTTTGATTGATAACGAAAATTCGATGTAAACAACAGAAAAAAAATCTGTTTGACAGTAGCTCGAAGAACTGTGTAAAGAAAAAAATTACGTTATGGACACAGTAAAATCTGTTAAGGCAATTGCAGACGTCTTGAAAAATTTGGGAAAGTAACATGCAAAAAATAATTCGCAATATAAATAAAGTGTTGTTAAAACAATCAGGAAGATGATCTCAAAACACTTGAACACCTAGCAGAAATGCTAGAGCTTCTACCTGTAGGATATTGCAAATTAAACCAAAAAATAAAAACGAGATACGCTGTTTACACATCTATGGAATGAAAAAATTCACTCGATGGTTCTGCGGCTAACAAAATTAAATGGACAACAATTTTTTAAAAAAAGTACATAGGAGGTGCTACCAAAGTAAGTGGCAGCAAGTGATTTATTCCATGTAGTGTCAATCAAGACCTAATGCTTAATAAGGTACAAGATTTTTTATTCATATTTCTAAAATTTAATTTTTTTGTTTTCTAAGTACCTATACTTCTTTCGAAAAAGATAGTTTTCTCTTGACTACAAATCAATAATAAAAATAGCTTCATTATGTATAAAAACAATTTTGAGAGATAAAGTGAAATTTTCAGGTGGACAGTAATTTCATCACATTATTCAATGGTTTTTATTAAATAAAGACCCCCACAAAACTCCATTTAATGCTGTAGCATATTAGCATCATCACTACCAATTATCGGAATAATGCCATTATCAAAATTGTGGCCGTTTGAAATTGAAATCAAATTTAAATTGATGCCTAGTGTGAATGTAACTAGATAGTAGTCAAGTAATTAATACAAAAATATATATACAGGGTTTTCCAAGTAAGATGTGCATTAAATGTTTTAAGGTTTTTCATGTAGTTACAACTTGGAAATTTAGCACTGATTTTAAACATAGACTCTAATTGTAATAGTACCTCCGACAATGTGGAAATAACCATCAACTTTATTATTTTAAAAGCAACACCTATATATTTAAATGCTTTATTTTAAAATGAATAATTAATTCTGTATTTTAATAAATAAAAATATACACACTGTTTTATTAAAAACAGAGAATTTTAGCTTTGGACGATCATAATTTTAAATTTACATTCTGAATTACTTGTGTGTTAAAGAGTATTTTTTAAGACAAAAACTTCAGATTTAGATTTGAGCGACGTTTGAACTGATAAACTCTTCTTCCTACTGATATCTTTGAGTAACTCATACTTTATGAGATAAAAATGTATCTTAATCTATAACAGTGTGAATAGAACAAATTAAATCATTAGAATAATCCATATTAATATAGGTGATTGTGTGTCTGTCTGATTATTTGTTTTCTAATTATGGCCGCCCAAACTAAGCAGGGAAAACTAAAAACCAAAATTTTACGGAAAGTAACATAGGCTAGGTCTCACCCCTTCCTGACCTCTGTGAGGGGAACTACAAGCAAAAGTAAGTCCACATGGGTGTGCGTATCTCGGGCAACGCCGGGTATCAATAAGTTGGCCTACATAGCCTGGGTAACCACGGGAATGCCGGGTATTAATGCAAAATATGTATCATGCATTTTAGGTTAACCGTGACATTTCTCATGTATTTTAGGTAAACAGTGGTATGCTAAAAAGAAAAAATGAAGGACGACACTAAAATATTACGTGGCAAGTAGAAGTTTGAGATATGCAAAGCATGTCATATATTTTAGGTTAACCATGACATTGTATATGTATTTTAGGTTAACGTTGACATGCTAGAAAAAAACATTGAAGGACGACACTAAAATATCACGTATTATTTCCAGAATTATAAATCTACAAAATGATATTAAAACACTGAATTATTATTACAACAATACGATATTGATTTTGTTGAAAATTAATTAATTAATCCATTGTATTAAAACTAAGTCGAGCGGAAAAAATAAAAATGTTAAAATAACACTTTTCAGTTTTTCAAGGAAAAACGACAGTTTTAAACGCTCAAACAACAAATAATTCTCGTCACCAGAAAACGAAAAGTACGAACACATATTTCTTAAGTTCATGTGAGATGAACAAAATTACTGTTTAACATTTTTAAAGCATGTTATAAACAATAGTACTTTATTTTAAAAATGGTGTTTTATTGTTTTAATGTAAATGACTGCTTTATTTTAATATTGTTTTCAATTGGAACATGCATGAGTTTATATTTTTGCCAAAGTGTCCTCTACACATTATACTGAAGTAAACTGAACAGTACTTTGCGGTCCTTGCAATTACAACAATACTCAGCTAAACAATTTTCCACAAGCACATATTGAAACTATCTGCTTCAAATTTTAACAAATTATATTTACATAAAATAACTTTTTTTTTAAACTAAGTTTGTTATATTCGTTCCAAATTAATTATGTATTACATTGTACATTAAATGTAAAATAAAACTCTTAAGAAAGCACGTATAAACATATTTTCTTCTTAGAGAATTCCATTCTTTAAAACCCTTAACGTTCCGAACATTGCATTGACATGGAATTTTAGGTTTAATTTTTGTAAGTGACTTTTATATTGCTATACATGCGATGCTGCAAAAAATATTAAAATTAATAAATAGCTGTTGTTATGAGTTCAGGTAAATTCCGTCACATCTATCTACATAGAAATTTTTAAGAAGATTGATATTATACATTCAGGGTGTTTTATTTAAAATAACCCAACTTTGATAAGTTAGGTGTTTCTGGAGGACCCGTTACAATCCAATATATTTGTAAAATGTAGTCAGGAATAATGTCGATATATGGATGCTTTAAGATTTCTAATATTATTTGTCGTTTTAATGCTACAGAATAATTCGTTGGTAGTGCCCCACCCTGTATGTGCAGTATTTCTATTATCCACTACTAGATTACTTTGACTAAAAAACTAACAAATTTTAATTGTAACACATAATGCAATATAAATCATAAAATTGAGAATATTTTTCCCACAATTAATGTAATGATGTTAGGTATGTTCCTTTTAGGTTTTGTATAATTTATTAAATTTTTAATGACAAACTCGTCATTTTTGATGAATCATTTTAGTTATTCTGAACCATATGGTTTTTTTTATATAAAATTAGCTTTGACAAATCCTTCGCCAGATACGGCAAAACGTTGGTATTTTTATGCAAATCTAAGGTCGTTAGTTCTGATACTTTACCTCCACCTAGAAAAATATACATAACACACATAAGTCATCAGAATTTGCGTTTAAACAAATCATAAGTAGATAAATATTTAACTTACGTGTAAAACGAAGAGTGAAAGATGAACTTAATTTGACATACCTGAAACAATTGAAAAGTGTTAAAATGTATACCTACATTTATATTTAGCAAAAAAATGCAATAAATAAATTAACTGTAGCATTTAGTGTTTGAGAAAATAGGTTTATGAAAATAATAATTTGTTTTTGTTTCATTTTTCATTTTGCCTTCATTTTTGATTCATTTTCATTTTCGCATAAAAAAAATTGCACACGTACTAAATTGGTTGCTCAATTGGATGTTAGAGCAAGAAACTATTTTTTTCCTGAATACCAATTGGCAAAATAATTTCGAATCAATTTATTTATTTTTCGTTATTTAATTTCGATCTATTGCCACTTTTTTTGTCTATATCCTTCAAATAAAATATAATGTTTAATCTGCTATTAGAAAAAAATTTATGGCCACAAGATTATTACCACTCTAATAACCCATCACTTAATAAGCCCGGAGGATGATACATAGATATCGCATCTAATAAAATGATTTTTACAAAATACCATCTACTGAACAATAAATGTTATAATTTCATATAACTCGGAGCATTGGTTTCCAAGTAACACTTATTTTAGTGACGCTACTTTTGTGATTGTCGGAACAATGGAAAAAAGGAATTTCTGTATTAATTAAATATTGTTTGTTTTTTGATAGGAAAAAATGCCGGCCGAGCAAAGCAACATCTTCAAAAGTGTTGTAAGGACTCTCCTCCATCGAAAGCAACCGTTGAACATTAGTTTTCTGTGTTTTAGCATGGTCGAACAAACACGGATGATGCTGAACCCTCTGGTCGCTCTCATTCGTCAGCAGTTCTAGAAAACATAAAAAGTGAACAAAATCGTCTCAGAAGACCGAAAACTCAAGTTGCGGGACATAGCTGACACTTTAACGACCTCAAAAAGCAGCGTGTTTACTATTTTGCATGAACACTTGTCCATGATAAAACTGTGTTTAAAGTGGGTGTCACGGATGCTTACAGTACACTAAAAATAGTAACGTGACGCAGTTTGCAACTGCTTAACCGTAGTAAACGGGATTTTTTTGTCGGTATTTTACCCTGGATAAAACGTGGATCTACCACTACACTTCAGAATGACATCGGCAGTTAGCTCAGACTACAGCATCCTATGAAAGCCGTCCAAAGCAAAAAAAACACAAAAGTCGACCGGTATGATTTTGGCTTCCGTATTTTGGGATTTGCAAAGTATTTTATTTTTGAAAAAAGCAAACTATCAACAGATAATTTTATATTCCATCATTGTTGCTTTCGAACAAAAGAACTACAAAAAAAAACAACTCTAAATGCATAAGAAAAAGGAGCTCTTTTACCAGGACAATACACCGCAACACAAGTCGTTGGTTACATTGTCAAAACTGAACGATTTGATATTTGCCAGCAATTATCACCTCTCCCCAGACCTCTAAGAAGTTCTCCATGGTCAGAAATTTGTTTCAAACCTTGAGGCTCTAGCATCAACAAACGCCCATTTGGAGGTAAAAGATAAAACGTATTACAAAAAGGCACCAAAATATTATAGAAGCGTTGGAATGAATGCATCGCTTGTGAGGGAAAAATATTGATTAATAACATACTATTCTAAAAAAAATATTTTTAGTAGTTACCTTCGGGATTTATTGGGTGATGAGTTGAGAAAAACAATAAAAAAATTTCTGCAGGTTTCGATAACAGAAGTAAATCCATTTCTTTATAAAAATCATTTGCATTAGAGAAACAACTTAATTAAATTTCATTTTTAGTAGTCCACTTTGTATTGATTTTTGATTTTGAAATTAAAATTACATAATCTTTATAAAACACTTTCATTATAGAATATAAATGCAATTAATTTTTTACTATTTTAGTCTATATTTAGAGTATTTAATAACAACAAAATTTTAATTGACAAACAACAAAATATTTTGTCCATGGTAGCGAAAACGGAAAGTGCTCCTAAGACACTGGCAGCGTTGACACGTTGAATGACGATAATCTTTTGAGTTAGATATTGTTTAGAACGTTGATCACCAGAAATAAAATTGAGATTTGATCTAATGACGTCGATGAAATCCTTCCTTCCTTGCACCATGATCAAAAGGGATGAAACGATAATTGTCGCTAACGATTGTTTGGTATTTAGAGTGTTTATTCTTGGCTGCGATTTCTGAGGCATATGAAACTTCAAAGTCAGAGTGAGTATTGTAGGTGTTTGCCAATGTGTCAACGCATGTAACGTCCAACACCAAGAGTTGATTTTTTGTCAATAGTACAAGTGCCATTCCATCAGGACGCCGATTCTCCAGTTTATAAAATAATCATATCATGGGACTTTGCTTTCCGCTGTCTTAAAAAATGTTTATGGTGTATAATAAAACCATCACTTTACTAAAAATTAAGTAAACAAGTTTCCATCGGGCTGAACCAATAGAACAGCGGTCATTTGGAGAGAACGTATGCGCCAGAGCGTTTTGCTTGATAAAAACACAAAATTTTTAAATTCTAATCTAAATCTTGTCAAATTAAATCTGGTAACGATTACATTAACAATAGATTTAGAAAATGCATTAGTTATCCAAAACAATTTTAATGATTTATGTGATGCTAATAGCAATGAGACCTCCAAGGAGATTTTTACTTAAAGAAGACCCATTTGCTTTTCAAAGTTAACCATATCGTAATTAATTTTCACATTGTAATTTGTTCATAATATGTAGAATTAACCATATATTTTAAGGTTTTGGTAGTTTTGGGACATGGAACCTACCAAGAAGGTGTTGGAAAACATATTTATGCTGTTATCAGTCAGACAAGTGTAAGTCGGTGAATGAATGAGCTTAGAATGTATTGAAATATAATAAAATTGTTACACAAATATATAGTTTCCTGTCAAAATAAATAGACTGCAACAACTAAGAACAAGGGTTAGAGTAAAAATGTATTAGTATTAAAATATGTCAACTAAAGCTGACATTACCTAACGTTTTAGATTTTAAAGAAAATGCTAATTTCCAGGCGTAGTTGGATGCATAGATTGCAAACATGTAGCATTAGTGACTCCCAAAGAAAACGAACATATATATGTTATTTTAAAAAATGTCACTCACTGAATGTTCAATTAGTAAGAAAATTTTTTTCTACTTAAATTTATTAATTATTACTCTACAGATTTGTGATGAAAATATAAAAGTAATGAAAGTAAACTCTCGGATTTCTGGAAGAACTCATTTATATAGAGAAATTCCAATAGTTCAACTGTTATGGAACGTATTTATCGAAACCAAAAAAATAATATTTTTTATTAGTGATTCTGGTAAGTAATTAAAAAACATATTATGAAATATGCCATAATAATTTAATTTTAGGCTACCCGTAAGACTCTGGTTACAAACGGTAATAACAAATCCTGAGTTGGGTCTAGAAGAAACAATGAACAATATAGAAAAAGTGTGAGAAGTATTATAGAACGATGCAATGGGTTATTAAAAAATAGGTTTCGTTGCTTACTATGGCATAAAGTTCTACATTATGAGCCAGACGTGCTGGGTAAAATTGTTGTAGCTTGCTGCATTCATCACAACATGTGTACCAATGCCAATGTGCCACAACAAGAAAACGAAGAAAATGAAATGAATTTTGGAGTTTATAACATAGAAGATGCCTATGTAAATAATGAACCAGTCAGAAGAATAAATTTGGATTTAATAGCAGGGAAACAATTACTAAGACAAATTATTCAAAAAACATTTTATTCATGTTTAGTTTTTATTTAAAATTAAATTAAATAAATATTTAATTGTTGCAATTATTTTCTTATACTTAATACTAATACCACAAATTTGACTTAAAAAAATTTTTGGAAATACATGTAAACCAATAATTAACCTTATTATCACAATCAAGGTACAAAAGTCTCTTAAACACTATCGACTACCTTAAGTAACACAAACAACAAAAACAAAATAAATTAATCTAATAATAGTAGAGAAACTAAATTAAAAATAGGCTGAATTGTCTAGGTTTTAACTGCCAAAATAGAAATACAAATATATACCTATATTTAGTTATTTTTGTTGTTTTACTAAAATCAAACTTAAAGTTTTTGAAATATTCCGATTAATTTCATAATTTTCACTCATCAACTCATACTGCTTTTGTGTTGAAGATGTTCCAGCTTTTAAATAGTAATGTTCAAAAATTTGGTGTTTTTATTAATACTTTTAATAAATCTTGAGAAAGCTTTAAAGAGTTTTTAAGTTTACGTGTTTTGGTTAGTTTTTAGAGAGTCGATGTAGTTGGATTATTTAAATCATAGCCGTAGTTTTTTTAGAATGGTATCCTCTTCTCTGGAGAAAAGGTAACTTGGAGAGTAGTAACATTGATGTAAAAGCGTAAAGTGAAGGAACTTTGTTTCGAATTCTAGTCAGCATAATGCTCGTTTAATCTTAAAATTAACCTTAAGAAACGCATCGTCCTTGTTGATTGGTCAGTGCGTGAATTGCCCTTTCATATTCCAATTTTGACAAAAAACTTAATTACTTAGGACAAAGGTAAACGCCTACCTCCGCTCGAACGAAATAACAAGCAACTTTCGTAGCCAGTCTTCCAAAACGCCACCAACAGCTTTTGGCTTTAAACCACCATCTTACTTACTAAAAGGGCATAGTGAAGCACCATAAATAACAGAAAAAATGTCTTTAGGAATCTTTCCCAAGAACATAAAATTGCAGTGGCCGGTGATGTTGTTTAAAACGTTTGGTCCAGTTTGTACAGTACCATGTCTTTGAAATGTTCTGGTCGTAAACAATCTATCCCAGAAGCTGAGCCAGAGAAGAAAGAAAGAATTCCTTTCCGGACTAAGTTAATGTCGATTTTTAAGACTTCGTCATCTGTAGAAGATAATGAAGAAAACTGGATGTTCCGTGAAAAACTTGGGTGTTTAAACATCAAGAATTTGTAGATGTCATTATTCGAGGGGGCAACTGAGTCATTAGAGGTTAAAAGTTTTACAGCACCACAAATGCCAAAATTGTCTATTTTGGCTTCAACTCGTTTGGTGATTGTGGTAGGTCCTAATTTCACTTGTTTTCGAGAAGGTAGAGAGAAAGTGGATGCGACCAACGATATTAAAACTGCTTACATATTTTTTCGGTACCTATGTTAAGGGATTTGTAGGAGAATAACATAAAATTGTGACAGAAAGTCACATTATTCAAAAAGATGCACTGTTTGATTCTGCTGTTTAATTTTCTAGCAGTGATCATTCTGGCTCCTTTAAGGATTCGCTTCAAAACCCGAGTGTTTGATTTCAAAGACTTCATAGTAGAGAGAAAGTCCATGTCTTCGTTAGAATAATTTTTTAATTAATTAAATTTTGTCATGTGTTAACGTAATATTATTTAATAATAAATTTTTGGTATCCAAATCTAATTTTTGTTTTATTTATACATAATTAATTTTATAATTTATAATCAGTGTGAACAACATATGCACCTAAAATTAAATATAGAGAATAAAATTAGTACGCCTTTTTTCAATTGTTGTTGCAAAAGAAACGCTCTTAATTATAAAATATATTGTTATAAAAAAATAATAGTAAATTTTTATTTCAAACAAAAACAAGAGCCGCAGGCAAACTAAACTTTACGTTACCTCAGTTTAATTTTGTTTTAAATAAAAAAATTGTTGTTTGGAAGTATTCTAGTAACAGAAATTACATTGTATAATATATGTTATTTGTTAAAAATTTGATTTAAACAAGGAAAATGAATAAGAAGCATAAACTCTGTGCAAATGAATAAAATTATTTCTGTAAGAAATTAACGTGTTAATTTTGAACAGGTTACTATAAAAGAAAATTAAAACCTTACTGGATTACTAAACCTAGATTCATTTAGAAATTTACGGAAAACCTTAAAATTCTTAAATTACAGCGAACTCATTTAGTAAAATTATCTTAGATTGAGGCCATCTTCGCCCAATCTAAACCCTGCCAGTAAAATTCTCAAAGCCTAAGATTAAATGATTAGAGACATCTTTATAGCTCTTTAGAATGCATTAATTTTAAGATTTTGCCTTTATTGTTTAAATGCATAATAGAGTTTTTGCTAATTGTTACGGAAAATCTATTTATTCAATAGAATCGGCATAAATTTAATTTTTAAACTTTCGTGTTAAAATTTGTGTTTATAATTAACCCAGCTGACCACCTCTAATTCCAACAATTACTTTTTCCAGTAAGAAGAATGCGAGCGTAAATTCAAAAACATTTCACCTTTACGTACACAAGAAACTTTATGTTCACCATATACCAAATTGTGTATCCTTTAGACACGCACATTGTTGCGCAATATAAACGTAATATACATTTTACAGTCAAACAGTTAAGTTGTTTTATTTGCCGTGTAAAAAATGTGTAGTAAACTAGGGTAAAATTCTTAGTTTAAATGGCCACAGCAAGTTTTATTATGTTATCGTTAATCGTTCACTCGTGCATTTAAACCATAAATTGCAATTTAGCGTATATGCTTTTGTATATCGACATTAATTTTTTTTTATTTTGCAATAAAATGTGTTACTAATAATCAATTATAAATTTTCTTTATATGATATTAATATTAGTTATTTATTATTTAAGCATATAATTTTTCGGAATTTTGTGAAAACTTTTATAGTGAGTTGATGAATTATTGGTTCATACCTTGGCAAAGCAAGATTTAGGAGAACTACGAAAATTTATTATTATTTTTCATTTAGCAAAAATTAGTAATTATTAATAATACAAAGATAATATAAAATATATAAATACCAAAAAAAAATTAATAAAAATAAAAAAGAAAAATAATAACTTATTCGGTGCTTAGAAACTAACAAGAAGAATTCTCGATAAATTAACCTAAATTTACATACATATCAAGCAGCGTGTTGACAATTGAATTATGGTCAAAAATAGTTTAAGTTTCTTTTATTTTAAGTACATTGTATATACATTTTCCCTTTGTTGAAAGTTTAAGTCTATGCGATTTCTAAATTTTGTATTGCAGGTATAGGTGATTAGTTTAGTACGTTTATACATTTTAAATAATCCTTTCCTAGTTGAAGCCTTTACAATAACATACCAGTTTCAAACTTGTTATTGTAAGATTAGTACCGTCTAATGTACATATTGTTTTTTAGCCAACCAATGGCACTGTACATTTGTTGTAGTCATACTTAGGACCTTTTTAAAAATAATTTTAACCTCAGTTTTTGTCGAAATTTATTAATGTAAAGAATGTAAAGCTCGCTCGACTCATTCGGGTTTATAATATTATACTAGTGTTAAATGTTTACGGTTTTTCATTAGAACCCAATAATAAAATTGTCTATGCTGGCACAGCGGTGCACTAGTGCTTTAAAAATTAAAGTGCAACAAAAAACACAGCGACTTCATTATTTAAGGAAAAATATCCTATTTCTTGCATAATTCGCACATAATTGTTACCGGTAATTTTATCATCAAGTTTGTTCTGCTGCTGTGGGGTAGCTGTGTTTTGTAGCTTGCTACTACTACATCTGAGAGCAAGGAAACACACTATTGCTAATATTAGAGGACAGTCAACTTGATTATGCAATATTTTATATAAAAATGTTAAAGTGATTATTGATCGTCTTGTATCAAGAGAATGCATGTAAAATGTTTCTAACAACAGTTTGCGTGAGAAACCTTTAGGAGGGTAGAAATGATGCAATTTAAACCACAGATATTTTTAAAATGTTCGTTGAACATGCTTTATAAGTAACGATCATAATAGGGAAACCACACTAAAGCACAATTTAAAGACGTGAACGGATAAGAGAAAAAATGAATTCTTTAGGGTGTTTAGATTGGATTTTTTTTTGAGTTTAGCGTTATGTAACCCATCATTTTGTAAGAAGTTGAAACCATTTGATTGCTAAAAGATAATTCGCTGCCGAAAATAACCCCAAGGCCACTAATTTCCTTACATCTGTCTAATTTTAATTTATTATTATTACACCAATCACTAAGAATGTTTAAATTAGTTATAAAAAGCAAAAACATTAAGGGTCCAAGATTTGAGCCCTGAGGAACCCCAGAAAGAGAATTAAACGTTAGGAATGTACTACCATTATATACGACCAGTTGAGTTCTCTGTTTACTAAATAAGATTCAATTAATCTTATTAAGGGTATAGAAGTAGCCAAACATGTATAGTTTATTGAGTAATAATCCATGATCTATTTTTCCAAAAAAATTCTAGAGATCCGTATACACTACACCAACTTGTCCACGAGTATCAAGAACTTGAGCAGCAAATTGAACAAATGAACAAAAGTTTGTAACCGTTGAACGTTTCTCAACAAAGCCCTGTTGATGAAGAAGTATGAAACTTTTCACAGATATGTACATAAAGATGTCTAAAGAGTGTCATTTTGAACACCTTAATATAATTTGGGAGTGTAGGTATTAGTCTGTAATTAGTAATTTATATTGTTTGTTTAGAAGTTAAATAAATGCAATTTTGAGGGATAATAGTTAATTTTAATCGAATTTGCAGAGAATTCACATTTCTGAATGTATTATTGGTTAAGTTTTACCTTTAGCAATGTTAACCATATAAAAAGTTTCAATTTCGTACCAACATACATTGAACCCATAAGCACAAATTTAGAAAAACAGTTTTGTTATTAAATGCCCGAAAAGCATGATGATACGTAAACGGTTTATGTGATATTTTTGCGTAAATAGTTGAAATGTTGTTGGGTGCCTTTGGAGGTAGTACTTATAACGTAATTGTAACGTAAATTGTAGATAAGGATCACTTTTCTGTTTTGTATACAAATGCCACTTCGTCAATCAGTTTTTTACTCTAAAAGTAAACTGATGGTTTAGTCTGGTTTTAATAAATATTTATTAAAGTTTTAGATTTTCTTTGTAACAAAATAAGTCGAAGATAAACAGTCAATACAGAACAACAATTTTAAAATTAAAATTAGAATATATTTACAAAATAGACAGTAACAAATTTTGGATTGACTGTAGAATAGAATTGGTTGATTTTTTAGTACGTGGGCCGGTGACATAATGTGTCGGAAATCTTGTATGTCAGCTTTTTAGATCTTAGGTGTAGAATGCTATAAAACGTACAGATGCGCGACATGATGCCCAAAAAAGTTCACCGTTAGATTTGGGCTCATACAATATTGAATTTTTTCAAATTGTACGTCAGTTTTTTTGGAGACAGATTTCGAAGGTATGGTTAAGTTACCAAAGCCAAAAAAACAATCGTTTTTATCCAGACCCGCAAACGTTCAGGCCCATACAATTCTCATTGCCATGTGCATTGGCAATTGTATCGTCAGCTTTTTTGTAAATTGCTTTTTCTCGATGAAATATCATCGAATTTCAAAAAGCTGACGTCTTGGTTGAAGCGGTGAAAAGTTAAAAAAAAAATAAATCCGGGAAATGTCATAATTTGATTTGTTTCTTAATACTCTGCCCCTCCAGTCCCAATTCGATTAAAAAGAGAGAAATTGTTGGGATTATAGGTACACAACGTAATCCAACGTCAAATTGAGAAAATCTATGTTTTTTTTTGAAAATTTTATGTTTTTTTTCTGCACAGGTTGACGATTGATAATAAAATTCCTTAGGATTTCCGTATCACAGA
This sequence comes from Abscondita cerata, assembly GCA_030710515.1. NCBI lineage: Eukaryota > Metazoa > Arthropoda > Insecta > Coleoptera > Lampyridae > Abscondita > Abscondita cerata. Next base: position 59,118 of record JALBCR010003676.1, on the reverse strand, counting down.
AAATCCGTTTTTTGATTTTTCCAACTTGTGAGCAGAAATTTTCAAGAATAAAAAATAATTTTTTTTTATTTTGCCTAAACTGTTTAGATGCGCAGATGTTTATGGGATGATTGACCGGAAAATTGTCTGGAAAATCCTAAAGTAGTAATTTTTTAATTATAAAAATTTGATTGTAACAGTCGTAACCAGCAAGCAATAATCTTAGGATTAAAGAATTGTTAAGTCGTTTTTACACACATCGGCAAATTTTAGGAACGTGGTTTTTGGAAAATTTTCGGAAAATTAAAAGTTGTAATATTAAACATGAATCCGCGCAGTTTTATTGAAACCGAGAGTTTTCAAGAGAAAGTGAGTGAATGTACGGTGTTGAACATGAAGGTATGTACAAAGTATGTACGCAAAATGCACGAAAATTTTTCGAGGATTTTCTTTATATTTACAATAATAGATTTCAGTTTTTTCAATCTTCAAAACTAATAAAATTGAAAAAATTAGATTCTCATTAATACAATTCAAATAGATGAATTCAAATTGTCACGAGCGGAAACTCATTGAAGTAAGTATAAATTTTTGTTTGAACTTGTCTGTATATAGAATTTGGTTTATTTGTAAATTTATTGTGTGTACACCTTGTCTCTAATAAATAAACAACGCAGACGTACGCGAAAATAAATATTCGTGTTTCGCATCATAATTGTTTTTTTTATATGAACTAATATAGTTTGTACATTACTGTTTAAAACAATATGTGCATCGAAAATATGATGAATAATAGATATTTATTAATACAACTTTTATTATTATTAAAAATCATTATCATTATTATTAACTTAAGGTAGAAAATCCAAGAGAACATTTATTATAATATTAATAAAAAAAAATAACAATTTTCCGATTTTCCAAAAAATCAAGTCTGAATTTGACGTTGGTTAACGTTGTGTAATAATAATTTTTTTCTTTTTAATCGAATTGGGACTTGAAGGGCAGAGTATTAAAAAAAATCGAATTATGACATTTTCCGGATTTATTTTCCTTTTAACTTTTCACCGCTTCAACCAAAACGTCAGCTTTTTAAAATTCAATGATATTTTATCAAAAAAATAGAAATTTACAAAAAATCTGAAGATAGAATTTCCAATGCACATTGCAATAAGAATTGTATGGGCCTGAACGTTTGGGTCTGGATAAAAACGTCAGCTTTTTTGGGTTTGGTAACTAAACCATACCTTAGAAACCTGTCTGCAAAAAAGCTGATGTACAATTTGATAAAATATATTGCATCCAATATTGTATGTGCCTAAATCTAACGGTAAACTTTTTTGGGCCTTATGTCGCGGATCTGCGCGTTTCATAGCATTCTACACCTAAGATCTTCAAAACTGATATACCACTTTCCCGATACGCTATGTCACGAGTTCACGGACTATTTGTTATGACCATGATTTTTTTAGATTCATATCTAAACTATTATATTGTGCTACTTTCATGTACTCTACATCCGCGTATTACGTATGTAGTAAACGCAGAAATCAGAACAAGCACTCAGAATTTCTTAACGGTTTTGCTTACTAAGCACACTAACCTACTTTGCATGTATAAAACAAAGTAGGTACAACAACAGAAATCAGTTCGACACACAGAGTTTGCCATCAGTTCACATCAGTTCAGTTCAGTTCGAACCTACGTTCAAAGTACAAGCTCAGTTTAGACCAGTGCAGTTACAACCAAATAATGTGCGCAATCGAGAAGCTAACAAGTCAAGAACCAGCCAAGTAGTCACAGCACCAGCACCAGGTGAAGACCGGCCTGAGTTCGAATCCATTGGTGCCATTCATTCCGGGCTGCCGTCTTCAGCACGACACATATACTACGATATCAGGTGACATCGCACCGCACATAGTACGCCAATTACTTGTGCTGACCAACAACGTTTCCATTCATAATTCTCATTAGTATAGCTCGATCACGCTATGTATAATAATAAACGCTGTTAAAACCAATCCGAATGCAAACTATTTCTCTGACTTAACCCGGCGTCTAGAGTAATACACCCTAAACGCCACAATACTAGTAATTTTTAAGATCAATATATTAAAATACCTGAAGACTCAAACAGTTACTGAGAGGAAATAATCTTAGTTATTGTGTCAAGAGAAGAACTAAAAACACGACAATACTATTCTTAGTACCTACCAAAATTAGACATAAATAAATGAAAATAAAATTGTACAGAATGTATTTGATTATATATACATTATACAGCATTTGCTGTTGTAGAAACTTTCTAGCAACCTGTAGATTAATTCACAACCATTATATATCTATCATAGTATATTTAGAACACTTTAGGTAATACAAAATTATGTTTCGTTTAAATAAAGTCCAGATTTTCTAAGTCGGAAAGAAAAAGAAAATGTAATTGCAATTGTGGTTGTATAAATATCTGACTTCGTTAACTATCAACGACCTAAACTCTATACATAAGTACGTTATTATGCAAATATATCATCAGCAACATTCCTCAAAGACCTTCAAGAACCTTACTGTTTTATTTTAGAAAATTTTGAGTAAAATATAGATTATACGTTCAGTTTCGATTATATAGTTAGTCTATAAACCAGGACGTAATATACTAACAGTAGTTCATATTCCTACCAAATGAAGTGATTCTAGTTCCACGATTATGGTAACGCCATTTCGCTTTTTTTGCTAAATCAATTCAAAAAACGGCAAAGTAATTTCTAAAAAAATACATGAATTTAAAAAATTTTTAAATTTTTTTTAAAATTTAAATTTTAGGTCCTCTGATTTAATTACAAATTGTTAACGGGTTGTTACGATACATATTAAAATCTTAAAGTATATTGTTAAAATGTTATTAAAATTTGAATATTTTTTCATACATTAATTTAAAATCATTTGAAACAATATAATAGAAGAATTATTCTTTCTATTTGACTCCGAATAGATGATGATCGGTTGTTATCAGATACCTAAAATTTTATTGGAATTAGAAAAACATTTCAAGAAAATATAAAAAGCTGTCTTAATTTTGTAGTTACATCGGTTTAATGGATGTAAAGATTATATAAATAAAAATTTGAAACATGTGAAACCTTTTGACATAGAAACATTGTTTGGTGTTGTAATCTATAAATTAAATGTTTATGTAATATAATTACAACTTGAACTTATAATTTAATTGAAAGTTTGTAGGTTACATTATAATTAACTGGAAACTGTTGAATAGGAAAGATTATAACTCATTTAAAAACAAAATTAAAAAAATTGTTCTTCAAAATATGGTATGAAAATTGTGTAAATACATTTGTGAAGTAAGTGTAACTTTGAATATTTGTTCTTAGCAAAGAACTTGTGTAGCATCATACCTCTTGAACAAAGAAACATTGTTTGCTGTTGTGAATGATTTCAGTAGTTGTGTGTGTGAAAGTTTAGCATATTTCCGATTTGTGAGTAAATTGTGATTAACTCACTTAACATCAGCATAAGTTAAGGTTAATCAGCAAATAAATATAAATCGTACAAAAATTATTTTATCAATAGAGTAAATTTAAGAGATTAGCGGTTAAAAAATTATTTACAAGAATTTATCAACGCCGCCACCAACTGCGGAAGTTTTGGGAAAAAAGTACCGAAGCACAAAGCAAATCAAAGTCGCAAATGAAACGTATCGAAATTAAGTTTTTGTTCAATTAAGTAACATTAATTGATTGACCCAGATTTTTAATACTTCTGATACAAATTTTAAAATTGCCAAAATTGAGATGTTCATCCTCGTTACGAAATTCACTCGATTGTAAACATAACAATTATTTATTGTTAACGTTAGCGGTTTTAAAATAGTCATAAAACGTATTAAGAAAAAATATTGACTGTAGCAATAAAAAGTACATACAAAAACACAGTATTACATAGTTTCCATTGTTATGAAGTGTAGAATTATTAGTAAAATCGGTTTTATTTGATTTTAATGGCGCCATCTCTTAGTCGTTTCTTAACCAAATTTTAAAAGTTGTCATTCGCAATTGAATTTTCGTTTAAACTTAAATCATTGAATCACTTTTATTTTAATCAAAAGTAATAGTTAATTAATACTTCAAAAATTAAAATGTCAGACAGTGATGGTTCCCTAAAGAAGTAATAAATAATAATTATGTTGTATTTTAATATTTCATTAGTTTGTGTCCGTGCACCTATGTTTTAAAGCAGTACTTTTGATAATATTTTTTAAATTAAAACATTTTTGAATTTATTTTTATAAAAAATACGTTTACCAAAAATTTAAATACACAATTTGTGCGGTAAGGGACGCACTACCGCACGTATAGGGTAAATAACTATTTTATTACGGCAACCTACGTTTTTGCAATTATCTAAAACTTTAATCTATACGTCTATAATCACACACTCGACCGCATAAATCAACAATATTTTGTCAACTAATTTTACAATTTCGTTATATCTTAATTCCACAAAAAAATGAGTCTGCCATGTTGCCTAACTTATATAACTTGTTCCTGTTTTATTACGAGTAACGGTAGTAATCAGAGTTAATTAGCCTTGAATTATTTAATTTAACACAGACATTTTAAGATTTAAATACCAAGAGAGAGTTGGATTAAATCCAATTTTAAGCTTAAGTCGATAATAGGTTTCTTAAACTTTTGATAAAATAATTTTTGTCGGATATAATTTAAGCATAGCCTAACACATATAAGTTATTTTAAGTTGTTACCATTATCGTAAAATAATTTTCTTATTATTTAATAGAGTATTGAGTAAAAAAATTGGTTTGTTGGTTTAAAATTTATTTATTGTAAGTTATGTAAGCAGTTGAAAGTTATAAAATTAAACCGAATGAAATTTTCCAGCAGCGCATACTTTTAGCACATTTGCATGATAATGTTTTCAACTCCAGTTGACGTTAAACAAACATTTTGTTTAAAATGCAATTTATTTTGTCAAGATTTTTTTTATTTTTCACCTTAGTTTAAATTTAATTAGTAGAATTAAAAAAGCTTTTTATAAACTGAACAAATAAAGTTTGTAGAAAGCAATTTTCGAAAAGATAAAAGGATTATTTTGGTACGTCATTAATCTGCTTTTACAGTGCCCGTCTTAATTATAATCTTGTTATCGATCAGTATAGGATAACAGAAATAGGCATTGCTTGTACAAAGGTGATTAGTTCGGCGTATAGAGTAAAGTGATACTTGTAAGTTGGAGATGGCTCAAAGTAAAGTACAACTTTGGGATCAACACGCTCGATACTTTGTCAATTTCCTAATCACTCCGTGTTATGCAGATATCTAACTTTTCACTACTAACGATATTAAACTTAAGTTATACGTCGTAAGCTTGAAATTAGCTTTAGTAAACATAAATAAGTTAATAATATTGTGTGGAAATAAATGATGAAATACGACAGCTTGGTCACAAGCTACGGAGATGATTAAAATTCAGTTTACATTTTATATGTAAATTAATGGGTAGGTATATGTTTCTGAACCCAACAAGCTAAAAATGAATATTCAAAAGAAGTGAGATTGTGTATCAAGCAAGTTGCTTGGTATTTAAAAATAACTTGTTCCGCAATTTTTTGTGGTACTTTTATCGAATTATGAAATTGTCAAATTTTCTGGTCCTTCGGTGTGTTGAGTGAAATTTCACATAAAACCCCATATAGGTAGAGGATGCTGCTTAAAGAGGGTTGAACAGTAATGTTGTGGTATGAGGCAGAAAGGTGCGATAGGACGAGCTTGTTTCAGAGAGCTATTAGCAGTTGGATTCTAATTCTGCCTTAATTACATTGTCGCCGGATTCACCCGTGCATCGGTACAGCCTTAATGCGACCTTTCGCATGATATTAAAGGGAGCTATTACCACAGCAATTACACACCTATATGCCAATATTTAATCGTTCTACTTCCGCAAATTTATAACAACATCTATATTTGATAATTATCTACCCAAGTGCATTAAAGAGATGTTTTGTAAACCCTCTTAAACAATTTACCTATTAAATTGTGATCAGTTTTAAAATAAAACAATTGCTATCTATTTAGAATCATTTATAAGAAAAGCTTGTTTTCAAGTACTCGCTCATGTTGTTTAACTTTAACGAATAAAAAAAAATCTGTTCCGATATGAAATTGAGCAAATAATGCGATCTTGTCATGAAAAATGTAAAATCGCTCCATTAACGTATTTCAAAAGATACTAAAAAAAACCTTTCATACATTTTACATATTTTACGATTCTACAATTTATTAAAATGTATAAAGTCGTGAATGTAGATTTCGTAAGATTTATGAACACGTCAATAAAATACGTAAACATTCAAATTAATCTTATTTTGAAATTTCACCGCAATGCCACATTGCAAATAAAACCTCTTATTACCAATATAAATATGCTGCAGAAAAATAGTTTGAATGATTGACAATATTCAGTTTATATCATTATTAATAATGGTAATGCTTTTATAATATTATTACAATACCTTTAGAAAATTTTGCATGAGACATTTCTAAAGCGAGGTATACATTCGTGGAGGTAGCGTGCTTTTCAAAAATTTAGAAAATGTCAAAGGTGCTGAACCATTATTAATTTAGGAAAAAGAAATTCATTGTTTTAAATAATGCTTGCTTTTTCTATATAAAAAATTGTTTGAATATAGTATCTACTAACAAGTTTTATAATCAAAGCTTTAACGTTAAGAAGCATAATATTTGTGGGTGTGTGATCAGTTTTAGTAGTTATAATGAGTTTATTGTAAATTTAACTAATTTAAAACAATTAAATAATTTTGTTTTATAATAATAATTTATATATATACGTAGTGTTATAATTAATGTTAGTATTGATTACTTTCGTAAATCAATAACAACGCATTTTTTCATGGTAAACACACTATAAAATTATATCTACAGGGTGTCTGTTACATTGAGATCTTGTCATATCTTCTAATAGTCTCTCACACAAAGTGGTCCCATAAGACTTCGAGAATGATGAATATAAAAATTCTACCAAATTCAAAAATCACATCAATAAATTCATTTGAAAAATTTTGTTCTTTATACCTTTGGATATTATTTATCTCTTTTCACGTCAAAGTGTCACATGAAACTCGAAGTTGATAAAAGATGCTTCGTAAAATCATATTTTTTGTTGAAAATATTTATTTGTTAAATATAAGCCATAATTAAAACTGAATATAGGCTTACACCAATTTCAAGTTTCTAAGGTTTGTAGACTTGCGTAAAGACAAAAGATTTTTATTTATAATTCACAATTATAATAAGTAAGTAAGTAGTATATTTCGGTGCCAGTAGTGTTAAATACAAAGTATAAAATAACATTAGGACGATTACAGTATACAATACTAGTATAACAGTACAAATAACACATATTGTATGTATATTATAAATATAAAAGAAAGAAATGTTTAATATAACTATACATATTAAGTAAATATAAAAATAAAACTTGTTTATCTATATACAGGGTAGTGCTTTAGAAAACAGGTCATAGCTTAATGGTTTTGGTATCAAAATAAAGCTAAAATTAGTCTGTATAGATGTTGCAATTAGGAGTCAGCTGAATTTCACGTTGTTTTTAAAAATAAGCAATAAAAATAAAAGTAAGTTTTGATAATGAAAGAAAAATAGTATTGGGTTGCCTAAACAATCAACACTCCTACGTTTTGAGAATAAAACTGAAAGGAAAGTCATTAATAAGTAAATAAAATCTTTATTCCCAAGGAACAGCTTCGAATGATATTAGAACTAAATTACATAGGAGGTTACAATAAATAAACAACAAAATTACTTATTATTATTGATGAATTTTCAAAAAGAACATGTAATTTAAATGATCTCTGATAACGAGCGCTATGCGCAATAATTTTAGCTGCGTTATGATACCAAAATCATTTTTGTCACTTGAAAGGCCGAACAGGAATTCTAAAAATACCAGTTCACAATGCTAAATCCCTATGACCTGTTTTCAAAAGCACCACCCTGTATAAATTGTATAGAAAAACTAAAAATATTCTTTTAAATCATTCTTGGAAATCATCCAAACATTATCAATACTTCTAATTTCATATAGAATGAATATAAATAATAAAGAAAACATTGATAAATTATATAATGTTGAATATTTGAATTTATTTTGATTTGTCATTTACTATCGAAAGCATATAATCAAGTTTCGTATGTTTATAAATTTATAACTGTCGTTATATTAGAAGGCTTTCTTGAAGCAGGCAAAATATAGTTTTATTTAGTTTAGGTAAACGAAATCTCCTGTCTTAATTGCTTTTCAGTATGCCTGTTCCATCATATGATGGACCTTCTTATAAGAGTAACTTTTTTTAGAATGGACTATTTCGTGCAACGTTTCGGTCAGAAGACGTCTGACCTTTCTCAAGGCTGTTTTTTATTAAAAAGAACACTCAATTAGAAAAAATAGTAAACATTACCAGTTGACAATTACTTATTATATAAAAATCTAACGGTATAAATTTATTTTTTTTAAATATAAATCACAGTTAAATTAGACTAGACTATTATAATACTTAGATAAAACTGTTGTCAGTTATCAGTTAATAATACAATGTTTTAATTTTATGATCAAATATCAAAAGTATTGGACAACTTACCGAAAAAGAGATTGTTGGAGTCATGATAGTAAAAATATTTCCTTCTCATCTGAATTAAGGTTATTTTCTTTTTAATAAAATGTAAATGTAAAATGTAAACTGCAACGTCACTAAAACGAAAAATTTACGAGGTCAAGGGTGAACTCAGATAATCACCAATTTATTATAAATTTAGAATATTATTTTACGTTAATTTTAGTCATTATTAACTTATAATTAGTATTACCATTTATAGTATTAAGTGGTGTTTGGTAAAATTAGTTAGTGGTATATAATCTTAATTAGTAAAAATGGTGATTGGAATACAGTAATTAGTTGAATGTTAGTGTTTAGGAGGAATTAGTTAATTGGTTTAACAATCCAATATTAGTATTTATTTATTATTTATTACTAGTTTCAACTCAGAAAAATATCGTCATCTTCAGAATTAAAAAATATTTTTTTCTACAAACGTTTAATATGACAGTTGGTTTCCATAAAAATTTAGAAAAACATAAATTGGTTTGTAATAAAAGGTTTTTTTAAAAAATATAAAACTAGGTATGTAAAGATCGTCAAAATTTGTTTGATCATTGATTATTAAATTTGGATTTGTTGTTTTAATCTATATTATTTCTAATTTATCTAAAATTTGTCTATTATAATTAGTTATTTTAAAAGGATGTATGAGTGAATGATTTAAATGTTTATGTTTGTTTTGGATAATGTGTTTAGCGAAAGTTGATTTAATTGCATCTAAATTATAAGAATATTTTTCTGGATGTTTAAGATATCTTAGATGTTCTTTTAATCGAATTGTAAAATTTCTTTTAGTTTTACCAATATATATTTTGTTACAAGAGCATAGTAGTTGGTATATGCCGCTTGATTCAAGACTATTATTTATATTTAATTTTTGTGAAAAAAATGTTAGCTAAATTGGTAGAAGCTTTTAAGACAAATTTATAATCAGTTAATTTATTCAGATCTTTAATCTTTAATCAAATGAATAGTGATTTCTATTCAAATCAAGACTAACATATTTTTCATAGTTTTACAAAAATTCAAAAATTAAAATACTTCCAATTAATTTTAGTAGCTAGTAGTGAAAAATAGTATATAAACTACGGTAGTGAAGGTCATTATTGTCCGACCGCTGAAGTTTACATAAACTTCAGCGGTCGGGCAATAATGACCTACTTCACTACCTAGGTTTATAATATACTATTTTTCAAGATTAATGCGTAATCGATTTGCTTTTAAACAGCTTTCTAATTAATGTAGAGCAAGTGCTGAGTTTAAGGCGAGTTCTTTTATTGAATGATTACATTTTGTTACATTTGTATCATCAGCATACATAGAGATTGGAAAGGGTATACTGAATGGAAGATCCTTTATGTAGATTTTAAGAAGAAGAGATCTTAAAATTGACTCTTGAGGAACACCATAATAAATGCATTTTGGTTCAGAGTAATAATATCGCGTTTGTTTCTTATTATTGTGTCTAATTTCGACTATTTGTTGTCGTCCAGTAAAATGTAAGTTTTCAGAAAGTTCAACATATTTTCTCTAATTGCATAGTATTCCAGTTTACTTATTAACATTAAGCCTTGGACAAATCGCAACTTAAACGGACTACTAAATTTTTCTTATTAATACTTTCTAATATTGTACCTAAAATATTATTGATTGCTGCATATGCAGACTTATTGTTACGGAAACCTGTTGGTTTTCTCAAAAATAAATATTTTTCTCAAAAAAATTATGAATCTGTCTTTTGGAAGTGTTCAAATATTTTGAAAGAGCTGGTAATATAGCTATAGATCTGAAATTTATAACAGAAGTTTTAAGATTTGGGCACTGGTTAGAAAATTTTAATTCTTTTGGAAAATAGCTATTTGTGAACCAGATGTTTACTATATTTTATGTAATATTGTCGCAATGTGGTATTAGAATAATTCTTTAGACACATATAGACTGCGTCCAAGATAAGAATGAACAGCATGGGGATCTTAAAAACGGTAAAAGATGCAGGGTCGCTCAAATTGCAAAAAAGTTGGGCAATTAAAACTATTTCTTACAAAATTAGGTTCTAATCAATTATGTGTGATACATTTGTAATAAAAAACACTAACAAATACATAGTGTTTTTTGTATGTTGCCATATAAAAAAATAAAGTTGTTGATGATTTCTACGAGATGAAATGTTGGATTAAAATTTTGTAAGCACCATTTTCTAAAGCTCTAAAAGTGTCAATAAAAAATTGTTTTTAGATTTTTAATATTTTTAAAATTAAACGCAAAAAACGAAAAATAAAAATCAAAAAAATTGATTTTTTTTTGTAAAATTTCGAAAACAAAAAATATTATTCTACTTTTTCAAACACAACGTAAATATACTCTAAATTGCCCAACTTTTTTGCAATCTGAACAATCTTGTATCTTCTACCGTTTTCAAGATCCTCATGCTGTTCATTATTATCTTGAACACAGTGTATAAATCTCTTTTAGATTTTAAGGAGTTTTTGATACATTGAGTAATGCAGCTTTTAGATTATCTTGTATTTATTTGATATAGTGGATAAGCTTGTAAAAAGCGTTTTTTAAATAACCGCAGAAAATTTTCATTATAGAATCTACTGGAACTCTTTAACAGTTTTCGCTACCTAAAATATTTGGAAAAGTGATATTATTTGTTGTGTTATATTTTTTGATTAAATTCAATTTCTATGTTTAAAGTTTGCATTGAGTTTGTAGAGTACATATTCGTTAAGAGATTGTCTATGCAAGGGCTACAAATTATTGGATGAACATTAAAATACTGAAGTAATGATAAGTAAGATTTAACTTTTTCTAATAGATTAAAATTAAAATTTCCGCAAATAATTATATTGAGATATAGATCTATAAATACTTCGAAGATGTCCTTAAACATTTCGAAATCATCATGTGGAATCCGATACATGCAAATGATCACTACACTACAAACATCTATTCGTATTACACAATACTCAAATATCAAATCTATAATATCATGATCTACATGAATAGCAGTAAAATTTAAATTATCATTAACAAAAAAATCACCGTATTGTAAATATTACTCCACATCTAATGAAATAAGATGGGTTTCATCCCTTTTTTATTTTATCCCACAAATTAGAGTTAGTACGTTATAATGAAACAAAAAAATTTATGTACGACGGCCAGCCGTCCGTCCGTATGTAAATACATATCAAAAAAACCAGCCATCCGATTTTTATGAAACTTTGTACAATGACCTTATTTATAATTCCAAAGAGATGATTAGATTTTGGGCGTAATCTATCTAGCCAAAAGGTCCGTTAACCTACACAGATTTTCAAATTTTGAAATATTTAGAAAAATGTTTATTTTACATATTTTTGTTTGTAATAGAAATTGTTTATAATTTAATTATACCCAGCTTTTTTTCAAACTATTTTTGATCTGATAAGTAACTACTGAGATATAACAATCACGTGACACTCATTATTGTAACAATATCTCCGCCAATATCAATTTTATAAAAAGAAATTGAGAGGGAAAAGTTGTTGGAAATTCTATTGTCTATAGCCTTTGTTTGAATCATTTGTTTCTAAAATAAGTCTAATAATTTTGTTAGTTTTAAAAAAGATAAAAACTGTTCGCAGTTTAGATCTTGAAGTAGTACATCATGATAACAGGTTTGATAAGAATTAACTACTTGAAACTTTTATGTTTGATTTATAAGAAGTTTATTGAGTTGCTTTATATTCTGTAGTATGAAGTATGTTATCAAGATTTACATAACGACAATCAGTTTTTATACCAATTAGACGCTCATGTTTCTGGTTTTTTAATCTTTTAATGATGTTCTATCGACGAACACAATAATTGTTTACCTTTTCATTTCAAGTGTATTCAGTTATTCCTAAAATGGTGATCTTCCAGATATTGAGCAATGTCCAGATAATTATTTTAGTACTATTTTTGATGAAATTAACCAAATTACAATTATTTGTGTATATTAATAAATTCAGATTTTGATGATTGTAGACATGCGGAATATTAACAACCACTAAGAGTTTAGACAAAACTGTGGGATTAAATTTTTTCCTTCTAATTACATCATTTGTCTCTGCATTTATAAAAACAAATTCTTTCTTTGCATAAAGTGAACATATATTTTGCATATCACTTATTATATCAGCAAATTGAACATTTCGTTTGAAAATCGATTGTACTTTGTATTTGTATACGTCGAGTTTTGAATTTAATGTATCTGCACATTTTCTGCCATGACTAAGATTAAAACTTAAGAGATGTTATCATTATTAATAGGTTTGCTAAAAATCGAAACTGATTTCTGCTTCAAAGCCATCTTACGTTCTTTAATGGTGTTAGAATTCTTATTATGATTAGTTTCTATTTGGGTTGTGCATTTCTTAATTTTGAATTATGGTTTACTAATTTGTTTAGTTTTTTGTTTTCCTTCAGTAAATATTTAACTTTGTTTTTTAGAAAATTAATTGATTTATTTACTTGATTTATATTTAAGTTTTGAAACGAATTTCCATTTTCTGTTCGTTTTTTGAATTGGTATTTTACAACCATGTTTTGTTGTAACTGCATTATCGTAATTTTTATTATATAGTGAGACAAAACTTGAGTTCATATAGCTTTTCAGTTTTTCAATTAAATTATATTGATTTACGGCTTTTCCTATGTCCCTTAATTCGATAATAATTTTCTAATGGAAAAAAGTTTGGAGTCTCCAAAAAAAAAATAAATCACCTCAGTTTAACTTCGAGCGTATTACAGAACATTAATATGTATGATTACTTGAGACCTATCCAAACTTACTATTATAAGGAACAACAACATCATTTATTTAGAATGTACGAAAATTTAACAAACAAATTAATTTTTTCCACGACATACTTAGAAAACGCACGTGTCTTCTCTACAAATAGTGAGGAAAATTCGTTTTTCCTCACTAGCGAGGAAAATAATATCGGGTTACAAAAATTCCCCTTTAAAATAATGTAAGAATGTGTTATTAAAACTATATGCGTTTAGTAGTTAGTTAAACAATTTAATTTAGTATTCAATAAGGTTTGTTTAATTTAATATCTTATATTTTGACTCTTAAAAATTGCTACCCTACATTTGTTGGTTAGAATAAGGTGGCTGCGCTATGACAGATTCTTTCATTAGGTTGTTTTTTTTAGAGAATGTCGTGGAAAAAATGTTGTGTCTAACACGTGAGGAAAGCCTTTTTCCACTCTCACTCTAATGCGTCACTCGCTACGCTCGTGAGGCAAAAGAATCGCTTTCCTCACTTGTTGGACAAATTACTATTTACAACACAAAATAGTAACTAATATTCATATGTTCCTTGTTTACTGTTACTATTAGTTTTTCTTTTATTTTATGGGGTTTTTGAACAAGCAAAATTTTTCATCAAGAACGACATTTTTGCTAAAACTAAAATTAAAAGAATTTTCACCTATAGGATACCCCATCCGTGAACACATCCGTATACAATGCTATTATTTCCGGATTCTTCTGCGTGATTGTTGATTCATTTTACATTGTTACCAAAATTTTCTGCACTATTATTTGTAGGGTTTTTTAAATTTGAAATTAACGTGGAATGATGTGTCTTATTTAGTTGAAGATAATGATGTATTGATTTGGTATTTGTATGACCATTTATTTTAATTAAACGTTTAGTCGAAACTCCAGATCTGGTAAGACTTAAAACTACTGCTTCTGTTTGAATAGTTAGTTATTTTATTATTTTTCACATCGAGTCCAATTTTTATAGGTGCTTCTCTGGTCCATTTTCCAAGACTATTTTGTGCTACGGGGATATTCTTGTACCATTCCGTTGCTCTACAAATGGTTTGGTGTTAAAAATAACCGGTCGGTTTTACTGACTTCCATCGTTTACTCATTATTTTTTTGAATAAACGTATTAGAGATAAGATTGGTGTTTCTAAATTAGGTGCAAGCCACTTACCAACACTGAACTTCTTCTCACCCGTTGCGCTGTCTTAGAAAAAATTCTAATCTGTTATTTGAAATACCATCTGAATTTTATAAATCTGAAGTTTTACATTTAACCTCCTCCTCTCCATGCGAGCTCAAATGGTGACATTTGGTAAAATTTTTGCTACAGACCTTCTGGCGTATCTTCATCCTAAACCTGCAAGTGAACTTCGTTTGCGCTTTTCTGGATCTCCTGAAGCCTTTTTCTATTGACCTTTTTTGCATCACTCGCCTTTTTGAATTCCAAATCTGTAAATGGGTTAATACTCCTACCGTATTTTTCAAAATATGTTTCTTGTAAAATGTTTGCCGTTACATTCGACATGGTTTTATATTATATTTCTTTATAATCTTTTCTATTTGATCTTTTCATATTATGTCTCCAATCAGTTAATATATTCACCAGTTCATCCGTACTTGTATGCTCTTCAAGAAACTAGTGTTTTTCTTTACAAAATATTTCAAACTTTTTCCATATGGTGTTTCTTGACAGGAACACTATTATCAATAGCTTGAAGTATGTTTCATAAGAAATATCTCTAAATCTATTATTTTCACTCATTTTACTTACACAAACTTGTATTCTCGAATTTATTTTAATTGTTTGACATTAATGTTTGTTTTTCAGAGGCGACTACTTTAATAAAAGGAAGGTACATTTTTATCAATTTTTTTTCCACCTTGCGAAAGCCATTTTTATTGCTACAAAAAATTCCTATTGGTCCATTTTTTAAAAAATTGATTATTTGATTGGTTAATATTGTAGGAAAATATTAATCTTAAAAATATTTCCCAAGTAAATTCATTATTAACTTATCTACAAAGGTTAGAAATCTTTTTAGAGTTTTTTTATAAACAATAAGGTAATATTTTGCTAGCGATGCTTCTCTAGTTTGTAATGTATTGTATCATATCTATTTCAGAAATGATTCGATTGTGCTTCTTTAAATTTATTTAACTTACTACAGATGCATACGTGCTTATAGAATGCTTACAGTAAATTATTGTAATTAATACTGTGGTTGATAAAAATTTGTTTTCAAAATAATTTTGATATTTTTTGTGTAGCAAAATAGTTTAGTTGATTGCTGCATACTGTTTTGTTGTTGTTTACCTTTATGTAAATTACATGCGTGCCGTGTTTTTATAATTAATAAAAACTGTTTTCCATTTGTCCATTTTACCGTTTAATTGAATCTAAATGATTTAATCTTTAAAAGGTTTAAAAGATTTATTCTTTAAAAGGTTGAAAATGTTTTGTGATAGAATAGTATTGAAAAAATGGTAAAAAATAAAACAAGAAGTATTGATTGATGCCAATTTGACCTTTTTCCACATTTCCAATGATCAATACTTTTTGTCTATATAAAAATCTTATAAACGTTTTTGCAACGAAAGCGAAAGGCGTAATAAAATATCCAGTTTCAGAACTCCTAAGCTGCCTGCTCAAATCGTCTCACGAACGTAATCCGACAAAATTTATGGTTTAAACTAAATATTCATGTGTTACTGCTTGTATTCTGGTGCTATATTATGTAGCACATCCTTCAATAATCATAATATACAAAACTAAATTATATGGTATTATGAAGCTATACTAAAACGAGATAATACATTTCAGCTCGTTTTTTCTTTCAATTTTAAATTTTTTCAATAATAATAATAATATTTCCATATGGCTAATTTTGTTTTTAAGCAGACGGTAAATATCAAATTATAAAATTTTAGTTGCATTACCGCCGCGATATAATTTATGTTTCTCAACTTTTATATGGCTTCATTTAATCATACTTCATAAAAGTACAGAAAGTTGATGAATAAAACTCATAAATATCAAAGGTTTTTTCTTTTGACATTTTGCAAAACTTATAATTTTCCTGCTTTTCTTTAATGTGCTTGAATATAAATTGTGGCCGCTTAATGAATGATGTGGTATGTGATACACACCAATTAAAACTATTCCGCTTCATTTCCTTTACAAATACTCATCTTTATTTATTGTAAGTAAACAAAAAAATCCATAGCGATTGTTTATATTTTTACACCGAAGACAAAGACTTTTTTAGATTGTTAAAATAACATATCCACAAATAAAAAAAAATGATTGTAAATATTTTTATTCTTCTATTTCAGAATACTACTATTTTGTTAGCGTGACGACGCAAAGCAAAGTTGTTGGGTTAAACTTTAAAAAGAAATAAATTTAACACAAAAGTTATGGCTCTAAAATTTCTGTTTGTACAAATTAATTTATGGCTTTACTATATATAGACTTAGTTAATTATAAAGTGTTAAAATATTTTAACTAGAGTAGTTGGTTAAAACCACCGCAATGTAATTATAAAAACAATATTTTAATTAATAGTTATACCAAAATATGCCAGTACGATTGATTTAAAAAAATGGTTTTCTATTTTTTCGTAGCACACACTTTTTCTACTACACATTTTATAATCAATGACAAACTTTAACAACTTTATAATAATAGTACATACAAAATACCTATAAACTATTTGATACAAAATTGGTTCAGCGTTTGGTCAACTTGATCAGTAGAAACAACTTTTGACCTTTTTTTAAATAAATTTTGTATTGAAACATTTAACTGTCGTTTAATAGTTAAACAACAACTAATTTCAAATAAATCATATTTTTTGTGTCAATGCTATAAGGTTGGCCGCTTAACGTTTATCTTGAAAGGAAGCAATTTACGTACCGATTTGCGTCTGTAAAGTAGCACTTTTTTGTACTCATCTAATAAAAAATTGTAACGGCCGCATCGTTATAATCTGATAGATTCACTGTAGCGATTCGTAAAATTTTTGGAAAGTGACTGATTGACATTGACTTTCTTAGTAATAAATGTGTTAGCAAATTAACTTTGTTTTAATTAATATTTATTAATTTATTTAGGGTCATTAGAACTATATGCGCCTAGTACTTAGTTAAACAATTTAATTTAGTATTTACTCAGGTTTGTTTAATTTAATATCATATATTTCGGCTCTTTAGAATTACTAACCTACATTTATTGGTTAGAATTACGCGGTTGCGCTATGACAGATTCAGATCACACCGATACTACAGAATTATCCTATTATCAACTTTTGCTTTTACGTACGAAAATGTGACGAAATTCTGTAACAATAAGTTACGTTCACAATAAATAGTACTTCTTTTATTGGGTTGTTCTTGGGGAATGTCGTGGAAAAAATGTTGTGTCTAACACATGAGGAAAGTCTTTTTCCACTCTCACTCTAATGCCTCACTCGATTTCCTTCTGCAAAATTTAATTTCATGTAAAAATTCAATTAAACATATTAAAATACAGTAGATGTAAACATAACAACACAACCAATAATGCTGTTCTTAAATTATTTGGTACTTGGAATCATTTGGTAATTGCTATTGCAGTACCCTTTGTATTAGGTTTGTTTGTACAATTGAATTTTAAAGAATAATAATTTGATTTCTATCTTTTGCATCTCGGAGGCAAAATTTATATTTATATTAAAATTCAGTTTTATATATGAAGAAAACTAAATCAGTTTTGACAAGGACTCCATTCAGTGTTATTAATTTCATTTTTAAATAGTTTTGTGTGACTTTATAGTTAAAAAATTAATACATTTTACTTACCTACAGGAAATCTAAATTAAGATCATAAGTTAATATTTTATTTTATAGTGTTTATATGTTATGTTACAATACGAATTTTTTTATTCATTATGTAATAAATTTTGTTTATAGAATTTTAGAATTAAGAACCGATAAGAACCGACAGGGACTATTTTGTTTTATTGTTAACTGTTTGTTAATTAACAAAAACTTAAAATTCAGTGGCGTAACTACCGCCGGTCCAGCGGATGCAATGCGGTTCCTTACACTTGAGAACAAAAGTAATTATTTATTTTGGTATGATTTTTAAAAATGAAAAATAGGAATTCAACACTTTTCAATATGATCCGTAAAATCTTTGGTAACGACTGTACGGGGCCTCCATTATTTTACGACAATTGGGCTCCCAAATCTTACCATCAATCATTTATCACACGAATGATGAAGAAATTTAATTTATTGTAGTTGTGGAAAACTTTTGTTATTTCTTGCTTTTATGTCTTAAAGTGGGCCCACTTGATAGTCTCGTTATAAGTAATTAATAACTTTTCGACATAACATCCAAATGAAAGGATTTACATGTCGCGTATGGATCCCATCTAGGGCCCCGGTTCCAGATGATAAATTTAATTACTAAACATAAAAATTGTGATATTAACAAAACATATAACAATGTTATATATACTGCACGTGCGCAACTGGATACAAGCAAATAACTTGGAGCTGTTACCCTGGCCAGCAAAAAGCCCAGATTTTAACATTATTGAAAATGTTTGGGCTCGAATACTTGCTGTTATCCGAAGACAACAAGGGCCAAATTTTATACCAGTAAACCGTAATGCACTAATTGCAGCCAATGATACCGCATGGAAAACGATTAATATTAATTATATTGATACCTTGATAGCGTCAATGAGCAGACGCCTCGAAGAATATATCAATAATAATGGAGGTCACACGCATTATTGATTTCTTATATTTATTTATATAGTAATACCTTTATTTTAAAAAAAAATTTGATTCAATAATTAATCGAGCTATGGTGTTTAATTAGCGATACCTTCAAATATATTCTTTAAGGAACGTAAATTACCTATTTTCTAAAACGTGCTTAGTGTAATGATTCATTCTACAGTCCATCTATAAGATAACCCCTGCTGAGACTACCTGCTGTTAGAGTTGTAAATGATACCCTTAAGCCCGCTTCACAATGTGCAAACTATTGTTTACAGAAATTGTGGTGTCCAAGTTTTAAATTTCATGAGTGTACATATGTAATGACAAAATTGTAATTTTCAGTGTACAGCACGTAGGAGTTTCATCCATTTTTGCGATTACGTATTATCTATTTTTCATATACATGTTTTATCCAAACACGTACGGTTTGTCGGACAGTGACAGTTGCAACGGCAGAGCAATCATTCTCGAAACTGAAGATGATCAAAAATTACCTTCGAAACTCGATGGGACAAGACAGGTTAAAGGACTTGAGTATTTTGTCCATAGAAAACAAGGTAACCAACTCTATGAAAGTGAATCTGGACGAGATTATCAATGCGTTCGTTAAACCAAAAGTCCGGAGGATTAGAATCTAAGTATGCAATCCTTGTAAACATGTAAACTGTAAATAGATAGGTCTTAAACGTTTAAAATAAGCAAATTAAAACAGTGTCTAAAATTTTCCTTCTTTTCCTTTTTTTTTGGTTGTAAGGTAGGGCCCCGGACCGACTATGCATCAGGGCCCCGGGAGGGATCGTTACGCCACTGCTAAAATTGTCTTACAATAGATGTTGAAAATGTTTAAAGACAATGATAGATCTTGCTTTGAAATTCTTGTCAAACATTTTCAAATGTTTCGTGGGAAATTCGGCGACATTCTTGAGTAATGTTTTTTCGCAAGTCTTTAATTAACTCTGGTGGGTTTGGAAAACAACCGATTTTAAATAACCCCATAGTAAAAAATTAGGGGTGTTAAATCAGGTGATCTTGGAGATAATTTAATTGACCCTCTTCGGCCAATGTATTGATTTGGAAATTGGTCATCTAACCATCCTCAAATTGGTCGAATATAATAAGGAGTGCTCTATCTTGTTCGAAATAAAGTAAATCTTCGTTTAAAAAATGATTTCTATTCACTACGCTTTGATTTTCTAACTCTTGAACAATTAACGGAGTGATGACATTTTTCAAGAGTTTAAGATAACATTTACTAGTCAAGGCGCCGTCAGTGAAAATAGGACCGATGATTGCATTTTAAAGAATTCATGTCCAAACATTAATTATCGTGGGTATTAAGTATGTTCTTGAAAAATATGGGGATTGGCATCGCGTCAAACCCGACATTTTTGTGTACTAATTATTCTATTCTATTCTACTAATTCTCATTTTTAGTAAAAATTATTAAAAGTAGAAAAGTACGCCACTGAAATCCTTATTAAATTTCTTAAAAAGTTAGTTATTACAAGTGTGGTTATGCCATTACTAGTTATTTAAAGGTAGTCTCGGAGTCTAATCAATGATTCCACAACTGTCATTAATACGTCAAAAATCGTCCACCTCAATATTAAAATTGATGTGTTTTAGTTTTTCTTTAATTTCGTATTTATATAGAAATTATAACAATTATAAGTTTTAAAAAAGTCACTCCGTACAAAAAATCGAAACTACTATTTATTTAATGTACTGAAAAAAAATGTCAATGGTAATCATTAAAACTTAGAGCTATATTCAATCACTACAGCTTTAATCGCTCCTTGTCTCCTATATTAGGGGAGTTTGGCAATACACTTCTATGCTGGCCTAACGGATTTGACGTTTCTGTTATAAAACCCATGATAATTCTGTTAGAAGTTAAAGCGAGTAATTGACTTTATTGAGAGTAAGTTAAGTTGTTTGGGATTGGACCGAGATAATTTGGTAATTAGTAAAACGTCATTTTTGTGTCAACCATTTAACAACTTGTTCATATTATTAAATTTATTTAGGTATCAGTGAATATGTTTTTTAATGTAAAGTAATTATGACTTCAAATATTGACTACTTTATGAAATAATTTATTTTCATCCTGATGAAACAAAGAGGTATCGCATTGGTGAAATATTAAAAATAAACATTTTACTAATTACCAAATTGTCTCAGTCCAATTCCAAATAACTTGACTTTCTGTGATATATTTAATGGTTACCAAAGGTATAGTAACCGGGACCGACGGGTTAACGTACCCTCCAAAGCACGGTAGGGGCAGACCTTCTAAATTGGCTTAAAAAAATCCTTCGCCGTCACTGGAACCGAAGCAGCATGCCGGCGATGGCCATTTTACTAAACTGGCTTTTTTACCGCTAGGCTATGCTCCAATACTTAAAAATAATATATTTATTTAACTAGAAACGACTAAAAACATGAATTACAACTTCTTTTTAAATAGGAAAGTTATTTGACCGTTCCTGACATTTTACTATATACAGTTTTCTTTAAAGAACATCAGGCAGCTCTAAAAAATGGGGCAAAGTAAGTATACAGTTTTTTCGTCAAATGCTTACTGCAAAAATATAACATTTACAACCTCCAATGTAAATAGGTTATAAGTTCTAGCTATTAACATAAATCTTGCCTTTTGATTTGCAATTAATTAGGTCCAAGTACAGCTTATAATATATTAATGATGTTTGCTGCTTTCTGTGTTAGTTTTATTTAAATAAATAATGACAAAATGCTTTCTATGTTGACATACAATTTTTTTTTAAAATAGTACATAATGTAAGTAAAGTATTTTATTAATTGCACTTGTATGAAAATTACTAGTCAGTATTTTTGAAAACGCAATCTTTTTCAGAATTTAAAACAGTAGAGAATCCCCTGGTTTACGTGTTATGATTATTACTTATTACACTTGGGATATTTACGTTAATTATTAATAGCAACATAAACTTCAAACATTGACAATGTTTGTAACTGTTTACAAAGACAATATGTTAACTATGTCACGTTTCAAAAATACTATGTAAATTTATTTTAAACAAAATATATTACGTCTCCATTAGTAAAGAGAAATACCTAACAAATAGAAGTAGAGAGAAGAGAACACTTTTCGTTTATAGTACGATGGGTAAATTTACTTTTCAAGGTACACACGCCGTTTTATGTTGCCTAATCATGCGGGTTATGAAATCCAAATCAGATCAAAAGGAAAAGATTTCGTCATTATTTACATAAAACACTTTTGCTTCCGAGTAATTTTATTTAATGCGGGACGTTTATTAAGTGATGTGTTTTTTTTAATAATTGCTAGTAAATATATTTTAATAACGATTAAGAATTGGTCTTAGTTCAAATAACTTTGTGGTTTTATTTTCTAATCAAAAGCAAATGGGTTATAAGTTTATGAATACCTACCTGAATTAAAATGAAATCAAATTAATTAATTATTTATTGGTCAAACATACACGAAATATATTATAATAACTATGTATAAGAAAATATTTTTAATTACGCAAATTTAATTTATGTTTACACATAAAAGTAATTAGAATATACAGTAATTACCTCGACCAATTTCAATTTAGCACTTTTATTATTGTAAAAGATGTTCGACATTAAGTAAAGCTCTTTTATTGTTTGCGTTCAAAATCCTAAAATGGCTTTAGCATCTACAATTAAATGTCCAATAATGATTTTGAAAATTAAATTTTAAAGCAATTTTATGTGTCAATGTATATATAGTGTAAGTATAAACTGAAAGCAATGTCACTTTAATTTTAGCTTTAGTGTCAACAGTAAGCAGAAAATGCGATGAAACGGTGGAGCAGTCAAAAGTTTACGAGCAATTAGACAAACGACGTAACAATTTCACTTTTAATTAGGAACAATATAACTAATTATTACTTTCAGTGTAAAGATAATCGCTAACCAAATACTTTAATTTCACCATCATTTTGTTAAAAGTTAGTTGTCTAAATAGGAAAACTATACATTTTATTACAAAATGTATAATGTTTGTAAACGTTTGCGTATAATGTTGAAAATAAAATGAAAGACGTATATACAATACTTCATTTTAAGTTAGACTCAAACAAATAGAAAGTCCTGATGGAAAACCAACTTGAGGAAAATCGATTGTTTACTCTTCCACAGGGACGCGCCCAGCAACTCATGCAAATGATTAAGTAGTCAATGAAAACTTCTAAAAATGCATTTACGCCGATGCATGCAGTGTTGGAAAATATTACGACAGCAATTTCATACGATATGTGAATTTTACTTAAATACTATCATACTAGAAGTTTACTACGCAAATAACATCGTTTGTGAATATTTTAGATATAAAATAAGTATATCCACTTACAAAATAAAATGTTTTAGAAAAATGGCACGTTTTCAGCACTGTAGACGTTATATAACTTAACAGTGACAGCTTCGGTAAACAGACAAATGAACGTGTCATGGCTTTTACAGTGTAGATAAAAATTTATAGTTTTAAAAAGGATATAATTTATCATTCTTTTCCTAACGAAGACAAAAGCTAATTTTAAATAATTATAGATTTAAATGTGTGTCCTTTAAGGTTAATGCGCTCTTTTTTTACTCCCTAACTAGAATTTATGCTCCTTTCGCATCACATATATTTCCGTAATCTAGCCCTCTTCAGATGCCATTTTTCTCAATATATCTCGGAGGCCACTAAACATCTGTGATAAATTCCATTAAACTTTTGGCTAATAACCATCTGGCTCTAGATTTATATGGAGCCGTGTTCTATTCCCCGCCTTGTGCAAACATATTGCTGCATACATAGAAGATGACACGTATCTTTTTGAGATTTTATAGCCGCATTCCCTTATTCTTTATAGAATATTACAGTACACTCCATTCGAAACTGTATAAAAACAGATAAAACATTACAATTTTTATATAAATAAATGCCATAAACAAACATTTTTAAACTTATATTTATTATTCTTTCATAATTGAAAAAAGAGTTTCCATTTAAAAACGTTCGGGAAATTGCCAACAGATACTTTTTGACACCTATAAAATGGCTAAAACCATCCCCCAAGTGAAACATCTGCGAGATATATTTCGTTTATTCTGACAGCCATCAAGTTAAAGCCTTTTGTTCGGTTGATTATTAACCACTTTTCGGCTGCCTTTTTTTGCAGCGTGTTGCTGCGAAATTATGAAATTTTATTTGCGCCTTCACTCTCTTTTATTTACATTTGCGTTTTTTTTGTTCAAAAATACACACCTGTAAATTTTCAACACTCGAGCAACTTATTTTTAATTAAAGTTAATTAAAATTTAACTTTGATACTTAAGAAAAAATAATCTCTATTTTAATTTAATTAAAAATGTGCCGAAAGTATTCTAATGGTGTAACATTAATAAAGGTCATAATCAAGAAATATTTCACAAACTCTAAGAAGTACAATACTTTTTCTGAAGGTAATTTATCAAAACTTTTTTAGAACCTATTTCCTTTCGTGCGGAATTAAACGAACATATCATTTGAAATATTGTCTTTGGTAACGGCAATAATTTTCAAAAAACAAATTGACTTGATTTTAATTTTAAAAATAAAAAAGGTTGTTATTAAATTTCCATTTTACATAGACATATTAGTCGCACAGATTATTTATGCCTATATTTTATGCAAATATTTTTGAGCTGCACGAATTTATTTTTATAAACAGTAAAACCGTCATGTAATTCATTATCCCTTGCATCAAAATTTATTTATTTGGTTTTTCTTTGTGTATTTTTAGGAAATGGTAATTGGTTCGTTTATACAAGGTTTTTTGTGCAATTACGTAATTACAGAAAAATGTTTTTCATGCACAACATTATTCAAGTAGATAAAACATGGACATCAATCATGACTTAAATTACAAAAGTATTAAGCCAGCCTTCATTTAAATTACAATCTCTTAGAATCATCCAAATTTTATAATTGGAATAGCCACCAACTGCGGCAAAACTTAGCGTTCAAATATTACACGCTATTAAGTTTTCTTAAAGATTTAATAATTATTTAGCAACAATTTATATTTTATACAATAAAAACCAAAAAATGCATTTATCTACTTAAAATTAATACCACGCATTTTGTAACAATAAATGGTTTTCACAAAAAAAAATAAAATAACAAAACAGGATTTCAAAACCTCTTAATAAAATATTATGAGAGCTAAAGCGTATTTGTCAACCATTACGGATGAAAACGCTTTTAACAAAATTAGCGTTGAAGTTCTACTATTGTATGTGAATTTAGCAGCTCATTGTGGTAAAATAGTTACAACACATTTCGTGTATCTCATGTACTAATCCTTTCAATTGATTTTATTTTCTCAATGTGTTTTGATAACTGTGACTTTTGATTCTTTAATCGTAAAAAACGTAATCTTAATATTTTAGTATAGGTATTAATATCTAAAATCGATTTTTTTAATCCACAGTCGTTTTTATTAATTATTCTACAGAAAAAGTGTGAAAACCAATTTCATTAACATCTTTTAATATTTTTCGTTCTTCTACTTCTCAATGCTGCAATACTTTAGTACCAATTACATAATAATTATTTAATTCAAGTATTTAAAGTCAATCTCAAATCCAGAACACTAATTAGGAGTGTTGACATGCCGTGTTTACTCAAGTGTGTTACGATACGAAACATGTCAATTGATCGTAATTTCTAATATTTCAAAATATGTACCTGTATTAAAAAATCGTAAATTATTAATTAAGGAAGTTTAATTTTATTTCCTTAAAGTAATATTTACGTCTGATTGAGCATTGTTTAGATAAAGGAACAATAAAATTTACTCCAGAATTGCATAAAAAATTATTTCTACGCAAACATTGTAATTTTAATTGACACAACAAATAATTTGAGTGCGACATCTAGCGTCACAACCTCCTGTTAACGTCGTCTGTCCGAATAGTAATCGGTCTATTTTATTCAAAAATTTGAGGATAAGTAGTGAAAGCAGTTTACAAAAGTCGATTTTCGATCAATAATGCCAACAAACCGTTGTCTTAAAAACAATTTTAAATTGCCTGTTGTAAATTGGCAAAAGTTTGTAGGTACAACTACAAACAAACCACAAAAATTGCTTGTGTTTAGTCTTTTGGGATTCTTCGGTAGTCGGAAAACTCAAGTTCACAAGAAGCAACATACAGAGTTATTCATAACTATTAAGACATAGGTTAAGGGTGGGTTATTTAGGCTAAAATATGACCTTAAGATACAGTGTTAAATTAAATTTTTTTAATTTTTTGTTAATAATTTTACTGTAAATTTATCAATTCTTATCAAAATTGGCAGAGAGGCATAACTTTAGACCAAGAACATTATTTTGTGTACTATTTTACAATTTGCTGTAGGGAGCGCCACGTGAATCATTCCTGATGATGAAATCGACTGGTAACTTTTTTTGAGAAAACTTCTTAGTGGTTTTGATTAGAGAATATGACGTAAACATTATTCTACACAATATTGGTACTTCTGTTTAAATACGATAATTTTATCTGTTTCCGAGAAAAACGCAGTGTAACAATTCGTAGTGTCAGAAGGGGATTTCAAATATCACTTAATTTATTAAGGGTACGTTTTGGACTGTCAGATAATTATGCTTTTCTGTAGATTTTGATAAGAATTGATAAATTAACAGTGAAATTACTAACAAAAATTAATAAAATTTTTTTTATCTAAAGCCTTGTATCATTTTCCACAGCAATATTTTATTAAGGTATATTGTGTCTTATGGTCATATTTTGATCTAAATAACTCGCCCTTAACCTATGTCCCAATAGTTATGAATCACCCTGTATATCTAACAAAAAACTAGAATTGTTCTAAAAAATAGCTGTGTGATATACATACAAGGTGGTGCTTTTGAAAATAAGTCATAGGTTAATGGTTTTGGTACCAAAATGAAGGTAAAATTAGTCCGTATAGCTGTTGCTATTAGGAGTTTTGATAATGAAAGAAAAATAGTATTGAGTTGCTTAAACAATCAACATTCCTACGTTTTGACAATAAGGCTGAAAGGAAAGTCATTATTAAGCAAATAAAAAGCTTTATTCTCAAGGATCAGTTTTGAATGATATTAGAACTAAATTAATTAAGAAAGTTACAATAAATAAACATAAAAAATTACTAATTTTTATTGATGAATTTTTAAAAAGACCGTGTAATTCAGCAGCTGATTTCTGATAGCGAGCGCTATGCGCAATAATTTTAGCTGCGTTTTAATACCAAAACCATTTTTGTCACTTGAAAGGGCAAGCAAGAATACATACCCTGTATGTAAGTTATGTATTAAGATATAAATAAAGTATATAACCATGTTTATTTTGTAATGTAATGATAATGGCTGCATGCTCAAAGGTAAAGGTAATGGCTGCATGTCTTAGTTTTAAAAGTCTGCAATTAAAAGTAATAACTTTTATTTGGATGCCTATGTTTAACATGGTGTAACCGGGGCATTAGTTGTCTAGCTTTGCAGTTTGGAAAAATATAATTAAATCTTACTTTTTCTTTTAACAGTTTTCCAATTAATATATAAAGATTAAGATGCTAGTAAAATTTCATTTCATTTATGATAAATTGTCTTTTGAAAATTTTTCAATTCTTGAAGACTTGTTTTGATGAAGTCACTTATTCTTTCTAAACTTTGTGCAGCAGCTTCTTTATAATACTCTTTATGTTTTATCAGTTTAAAGTTTGTCTGTGTTGGACATCACTATGAATGTGTAGTGTATCTATTATTATCGTTGTTTCTAATTGTGGGTCCATTATATTTCATAGATACTTTATGGCAATACCAATATTTTAATCCATTGTTATTATGTTGAATGAAATCATGAAGGTACCCCTCAAAGAACAGTTTTTGGCTTTTTTGAAGCCTTAATAAACAAGGCCACAGCCATAGTAATAAAGATAAACTTCGACTTACTAATGATAGTGAACAACACACTATATTATTAAGTTGAACACTCTGTTCGTACATTAAATATTATAGTTTTATTATTCATAATGGTTTGTTCATTACAGGGTGCTGCGGATAAACCATCAATTAGAAATATCTCAAAACCAGTGACAGTTAAAAATTAGGTACTGTACACAAGGTTAGGAAATATTCTGCTAAAATATTTTCACAGTGACGGTACTTCCGGTTATACAGTAAGTAGATGCTCATTTTCTTACTTCAATTGGGAAACTCTGTATGTTATTAGATTTTCAGATTTTGTATAAAATTATGGATACTTTTGTGAATAACATTATACAGTGAAAGTTTGCATAAAATGGGAAAAATTTTCGTAATTGAGATATCCAAAATTTCTTTTGGCAAATAAATTCAACTGATCAAATGACAAAAAAGCACTTTGACAAATGTTATGTGACCACTGTCATGGCGACAAAATTTAATAAATGACCCTTAAATATGTAAAAGTGAGGTTAGATGACAAGATATTCAAAACTGCCTAAAAGAAAAGTTGTTCAGAATTAAATTATACGTCTATGTGCAAATTTTCAAAAAAAATAAAGATTTTTCAAAAATATCAGTTTTCCGGCATTTTTTCCGAAATCCAACAGTTTTCCAAATATTTGAAATTGATAATATATCAAAAATAACAATTTTTGCAATAAACAACCTCACGCAAATTTTTTTTATTTCTTAATGATAAATTAATTTAATTAATAAAAATAAGGGGTTTCCATTTGAAAAACGCAAATTTCGGCTATTTTTCCGTATTGAATTTTGTACATCTTTTATGAACAGTCTGAATCAATAAATTCAATTATTTCATTCACACGCTATTACAGTAGAACTTTTCTACAAGAAAAAAAATCATAGCAATTAATTTCAATGCACGCTCTACTTAGATTACCCTGTATAACATATACCTAATCATTTGCTTAAAATGAGCCACCAAGACTAAAACATCTGTGTCCCTGCAGTCTACAATGCATCAAGTGTATCCCTCTTCTTTTGCAGACAGTATATGCAAAATAATTCTTGTATATGCTTCCTCCTGCGTGGATACTAATAAATTCTCGTTCAACTGGTAATTTGCCTTGTATTTTAATATACTCTGAAAACCACCACTTGTGACAAATTTAACATTTTAATTTATTGAATTTTCGTAGAGTTACTGCCCCATAAAGTTGGTAAGTTGCTGTTTATTAAACACTGAATAAATATATAAATGTCATTGCTGCGGTAACAACGTCACGATACTGTCAATGTTGCGTTCTATGGTTTCTTTAAGTGCTCTTTTCTCTCTAGTACACATTTTTATTGAAAGTTTCTTGTAGTGATTAAATACGACATTAATTCTATTGGCATTATAGAGATTTTTGAGTACAACTGTTCTGATGATATTTGCATAATCCCCTAATGATTTAGCACTTGCAGATTTTCCGAGACTTTGCACCAAAGCCATACCATCTTATGAATTCCTACTGGAATCTCTTTCTCATTAGAAGTAAAACGCTCTATTATAGCCCAATTTATTCAAAGCTGTTGAAAGTACTTCGTTAGAGGTCAAGGCCATTGGATATGCTGTTAGTTAAAACTTAAAAATAGCTTAGTATTTGATATTTTGACCCATTTCTTTAGCTGTCCATATTTTTGCAGAAATTCCTGTTTCTTTTTAAAAACTCTTTTAGATTCCACAGGAGATGTTTTGACCGTTGAGTGTTGAATTGTGGGTATTTTAACTTTCTTTAAAGGTTTGTAAAATTAAGCGTACCAACAACGTTTAAGAAGTTTTTGATTGCATTTTCACCAATTTCTTTGACACCAAGTAAAAAATTTTAAACGGCAGGCAACACGACTTTACTATTGGAAATAACTGTTAGGCTATGATCACTTCTAGAAAACACATTAAATTTTTAAATCCCTCTTGCAATTTCTGAATGGATTCTTTGCCAACTTTTATTCGTTTTGAGCTACATTCGATGTTTTGACTGTGCGAACTGCTCGCAATGTTTAATGATGATCGAAATTCAACCAGAAGCATACCGACCACATTGTAACTTAAAAACCACTTATCTAATTTGGTACTGTTTTTGGTTAATTATCCCTCCAGCGTTTTTGAATTTTTGTTAATATGTTCCAACGCTTGATGCACAGAAAGTTGGTTAAAATTTTCTTGTAAACGTTTGACAACCAAATTCCCATTTATAAATTCTTCATAAATTGTGCTGCATCAGGAAGTTTATACATATCCAAAAATAAGTTAAATAGTTAATATGATTAAAGGCAAAGAAACCATGACAACATTTTACGAAAACTATTTAAATATAGTTTTCAATTGCCACTTCTCTAGCAAACTGAAATTCCAAAAAAATTTAAACAATTTTATGCAGTAGTAGCAATGTTTAAACGTTTCAGTCTGTGAATTGATAAAAATTCTTGGAATCATTCCTTCACAAGATTGGATGTTCCCAATAAGGTAGTTACAACACTTTCTTTTAAGTTCCAAGCGGTTTCTAATTTTAAAAATTGTAATTGAATTAAATTCAGATAATGTAGAATAGGACGCTTACACTCAATTAACCATTTATTAAATAGCGACATCATGAGTCTTATCAAGCATTCGTAAGTAAGTTTGTGAGCTTGGAATGCTTTATTGTATTTTTTTTTCTGTTCTTCTATGGTTGACTGACCAGAAAATCCACTTTCTAACCAAACATCAGAAAGTCCCGAATTTGACATATACTGCCCAATTACTTCAATTCAACGTAATGTGAAAGCGTATTATTAAAATACTTGTGCTTTCAAGTTGATGCTACTGAAGGTCCTTCGCCTTGAGGTATATTGCTTAGTCAAATGTTATAACTGTGTATTTGTTATTTAATTTTTTAGCAATATCATTACATTTTTTAATGACAGTCTAAACCGTGTCATACTATGAAGACACATGGGCGACAATGGTAAATATCCGTATAAAGACGTAAATTTTATAAGACTAATTTGTAAAATTCAGACCACTGAGAAATTAAATCATTTTCCTTTTCTGAATCAGTCATCCTGCACATTATCTAAGTAATATTTTAAAATTTTGTTTCATAACTAAGATTTTCTCCTTTCTGTGTTATCATATTTTACTCATTTCTGGTTGAGTCTGTTTTTTAGATTTTATACCTGATATAGTGAATTTTTTCTAGAGAGTGCAAATTATCTGGGATGGATAACTTAATTTTATATGGAAACAATTTAAACTCTCCTGGTGTAACGACATTTACTGGGCGTCCCTGAAAAGCAGTCATTTGGGTGTCATGGAATGTAGGCATCTTATCCAACGTTTCTTCTAAAAGGTCTATATTATCGGCGGCAAACTGAAAAAGCAAAAATTATGTCCTAGCAAATATTTTGTACTTGATTTTCTTTTTTGTTGTCGTCTGAATCTTTGCAAATAAGAAAACTAACGAGGAAATATAAATTAAGTAAAATATGCTTTTTATACCCATCAATTTTTATATTTCTAAATTTAGAGAATGCGGAAATTTTATCCATGTCGGTTTTGATATTCTGGCAAATTTTATAAATAGTTTGCAATTCTGATACTCCTAAAAACAAGCTTGTATCTTCTAATTCAGCTTGCTAAATTATAGTATAAATGTAAATTCGTTTAGGAATTTTCTTTAAAAATATTATCGGCTCATTCACCCTAGGCGGCTGTACTAATTCAACATTGTCGTCAAAATGTTCAGTAATTTTTGATACCAGAACCCTGTCACTGACGTCCATTGTTCTCTTCAGTTCTTCATATCTTTTACATACTGACACTGCCGTGTAACCTTTTCTTCGATCTAGACCTTTCTCCATTTCTTTAAACCATTGTTGCAAAGCCTCATTTTCAGTATCTAATTTTCTTTTTTTACTTGCGCTAGCCCTAGGTTGATCCTGTATATTGAGAATTTTAGTGAACACATATGCTGCGTGGTATTTTATTTCTGCAGCTATTAAATCGGTTCCACATATTCTTGCATGAATAGATGAATTGTGTCGTGCGATCTCGTTAATTATGTCTTGCAATATAACCACCGCTACCACCAGTTTTTTAAAATTTGTTATAAAATATCTCCGTTTTTTAATTTATTAAAATTTTCAAATATATTACTCAGATTAGGATCCTTGTCACTTGAACTATCTAATCGAATTTTAGTACATTTCATAAATTGCTTATTTGAAATATCTTTTGAAACTAATATTTGTATGTTGACAGAAAACACAGGCTTGGTAATCAAAATCTGATTTTTTCTTTCCAATTTTTTCTTTACTGATTGATGTCAATTTAATTTTTGATTCTAGTTCACTGTCGGAACTTGTGCTGCATTTATTTTGACAATGTCTTTAACAAATACAATAAAACTAATACGCTAATTTTATTAACATTGTAAAAATTAAAAACTTATTATGCAACAAATGTAAGGAAGGTTCAGGTAAGACCAAGGATAATATAACACATTCAAAAGATCTAATAATTATGTTAAACAACCAAGGATACACACTCAATCTTAAAACATTAGAAACAGTCAACACACATACGCAGTCACTGCCTGAATTACCCTAAAATCCCTTAAAATATATTAGTCTTCACTGAAAGGTGCTAGAAAGATATGGTAAACTAAGCGAAAATCAACCTTATGCGCTCTACATTGCATACAGTCGAGTATCGTTTGCCATGTCAAACAAATATAAACCTTCTTCGCTTGTCCGCGATCGGACTACACAATTCGACAACGGTACACAAAATAATGTCCATAAAACAAATCTAAAAATCACCCGAATCTTCAATCTCAGACCGACAACCATTGCTGGTTTTTTTCGATTTATCAACGCCTTTTCAAGTTATAACGACTGAAGCGATTTCATGATTATGAGCTTCAGGGCGAGCGTTTGTTCTCCATAAGAACGCATACCGGAAACAATATTAAAATAATTAAAATAATGTATTTCCTATTGAAACAAATACATAATACTATTTGAAAATAAAGCTGACGTGCTGAAGATTTCAATTGTATAATTTTTTTCACATTTTAAAAATCACCTTTTCATAATATAGAATCAATCAAAAAGAGTCGTAGCTTTTAGCAAAACATTGCCAACAGGATGACAAGAGCGAAGCAGTTTTTTACTCTACTAATAATAATAAATCAATACCAAATGGGACTGACAAGCTGTTTCACCAAACTCGATTAAACTTAATTGTGGGTTAAAAACAATAGTTGCTATGTTTAATCCTTGATCTTATTGTATTTAATCAAAGATTAAATTTAACTGAGTTTGGTGAAACTGGGCATTAGTGTGTATAACCGTTGATTGAACGCACATGAATAAAATGTACCAAAAACTGCAACGACATGTAGATGGCTTTACCGACAGTTTAACGATGTTT
Organism: Abscondita cerata; assembly: GCA_030710515.1. Taxonomy (NCBI): domain Eukaryota; kingdom Metazoa; phylum Arthropoda; class Insecta; order Coleoptera; family Lampyridae; genus Abscondita; species Abscondita cerata. Next base: position 25,376 of record JALBCR010003676.1, on the reverse strand, counting down.
TTTTTTATTTATACAACCGACGTATATATACTTAGACACAGAAATCTCAGTAACTTCAAAACACTACGATGCCTTATCAAGGACAGTTACGAAGCAACTGAGCAACTTAGGTTAAACTGTCAGTAGTGTCATCTACACGCCAGAGCAATTTTTGGAAAATTTTAATCATACGCGTTGAGTATCTTCTCAATTTTTTTAATCAACGGTAGAACGTAGGTACTAGGAAAATATAAATAATACAAAATTAAAAAATGCTCGAAACGGTCAATTTTAATTTTAATCAACATACAAAAATTATCATATTATTTATTCCTTTCCCTTGACAACTACCTTTTCGACCTTTTTATATAGCAAAAGTGATCGTACGACACTTTGTTGGAAAGAGCTTCAAAAGCATAATTCTATACCCTTTATTCTAAGTTCAATTAATTGAAGTTAGCTTTTGATTAAAATAAAAATTCACGGGTCTAAGGATTTTTTACTTTTGTATTAAATAACGTAGTTTATGTTAGGAAATAGGAAATATTCGCACTGTATAACTTTGCAAAGTAGCCTATAGATTCTATTTGCATATGCAAACAGTTAAATGTATGAACAAAATTGTTTTCAATTAAGTTCCAAAACAAGTATCAACTCCATAAATTTTACTAGGTACCAATATATTAACATATAACATAGAACAATAAGAAAAAAATAAGAATGAAATCAGTTCATTTACAATAAATAAATTGCACAAGTGCAAGATTTTAATGTAACATGTATTTTTAGATTTTCTAATTTTAGGAGTCAATTACTTTACTTTACATTATCGTATAATAAATCAATTAAAAATAATTAAAAAGGTTACAATTTATTGTTTACGTTTATATTATTTTATTCAATTAATTACTACAGGTACGCGTTACGGAGTCGGTAAAGATGCGTCGGAGAACTGAGAATAATAGAGATGCCTACAAACTTAAGACTACCAATTTAAAACTGGTATCTGAAACTTTGAAAGGGGCTAATAGCGTATCTGAGTGGTCATGTAGTATTTCTGGGTGCACTAGATCTATATTCGACATTCAATCCAGTTTTCTAAATTAAATTCGCAAAATTAATCAATGGAAGTGATTTTACTTAAAAATACCGACTAATCATCAATTAATAACTTCCGATAGCATCAGTCAAGAATGTACAACCTTAACCTTTAAATCAAGTTTGCTTTAGATTGGATTTTAGGCTGCTTTTGAAAGTATCACAGTAGGGTGTTAAGTGTCTATGTCCACAATAGCCAGTGTAAGGGTAACACATTTAAAGATAATTCGATTGGATATGTTTGCTACTATAATCAAAGGTTCACATTCTTAACATTGTCACGATCCCCGACATATAGAAAGTGTTTTCCAACAGTTTATAGACTGCTCAGTTGGTAAATCGTGGTCCCAACACAAGCGATAGTCACTGTCGCCACTTCATGGTATATTGCTATACAGTGTGTCCAAAATTCGATGCTCACCATTGGTATTTTGGAAACGGTAAGAGTTACAGGGTCGGTTAAATGGAACAATATGGAGGTATTTATCTTACCTCTTCAGACCTTCTCTTGTTTTTCCAAAGAAATGCGTTGCCTACTAGATATTGCAAAAAGTGAAAATCGGCATTTTCTTTAAACTTGCGTAGAATCCACACTATTTATCCTATCAAAAATATGTAAATATAAAAGTTGTAGACATTTAGATATTGAATAATATGCGTCATTAAAATATTTTTTGCTTGCATCAGTAGCGAAATATGACCCAAAGTTGCATTTTTTAAATGGAAATGATAATTTATTTTTATACAGTTGAATTACTTGATTTTTTTCCTTTTCAACGATATAAGGTTCGAGCTATTTATCTTGTGTACTTTAGAAGATATAAAGAAAAATCGTTTTTGAGATCTGTAGATGTATTTTAAAGCACATCACACTATCCATGATTGCAAATTTTTAAGAAACAAACAACTGCACATCAAATCTGTCAATAATATTGTTACAGTAGTATCGTGTCAGAACTTGTAGTTGTTGTAGTAAGCTATTCATATTCAAAATTGATGATGCAGTTTTCAAACCATGAAAAAACGGACATGTTTGTTGTCTACATAAGATGCCATCGTAATTCAACTGCGGCAGCAAATGAATATCACAACTTATACCCCGAAAGAAGGCAACCTCACAGAACTTTGTTTTCCCGACTCGAGCAAAATCTTCGACAAGGTGGATCCTTCACCGCCATTCGTCCTACAACCTATCAAAAAGACAATGAGGATGCTGAAATAGCTGTTCTAGCCGCTGTTAATGTTGAGCCTTCCGTTTCAGTAAGAAAAATTTCGAATGACAGTGGTATGGCAAGAAGTTCAGTACATTATGTTTTAAAAAGAAGAAATTTCATCCTTATAAGCCAATGATATGCCATCATATCAAAGAGAATGATTATGCTCGAAGAGTTACATTTTGTAGATGGTACCTGGATGAAGTTACAAACGATAATTCTTTTTCTAAAAAATTCTTTGGAGCGATGAAAGTAGATTCACAAACAACGGCATTTACAATCGGCATAATTATCATTATTGGAATAATGAAAATCCGAAAATAGTTCGAGAATCGCGTTTCCAAGAACGATTCGGATTTAACGTGTGGTGCGGTATTTTGGGAAATCGTTTGATAGGTCCATTTATTTATAATCAAACGCTTAATTCGACTAGATATCTTCAACTGCTGCAAGCCGAAGTCGAAGATGCATTGGACGAGCTACCTATTCAAGAAGAAAGAAGTATTTTGTTTCAGCAAGACGGCGCCCCGGCCCATAATTCCAGGATCGTCACTGAATATTTATCAGCAAGATTTGGAAACCGTTGGATTGGAACAAACGGTCCCATACGTTGGCCTGCGCGATCACCAGATTTGTCCATACTAGATTTTTCCTGTGGGGACACATAAAAATTTAGTATACGTTGTCAATTATGAGAACGTTAATGATTTGCAGCAGAGCGTCATGCAGGCCTTTAATTCAGTTAGCGTCCGTCAATTAATGAATTGCCGAATAAATATTGAAAAACGCTATACAAAATGTTTAGAAGTCAATGGCCGCACTATTGAGAATCTTTTATAGGAAAACTCATTCGTTTTACGATGTTATCCACCCGTTATGTTTTGTTATTATTGCTTACAACTTGGTAACATTATAAATCTGCCTCAAAAACGATTTTTCTTTATATCTTCTAAAGTACACAAGATAAATAGCTCGAACCTTATATCGTTGAAAAGGAAAAAAATCAAGTAATTCAACTGTATAAAAATAAATTATCATTTCCATTTAAAAAATGCAACTTTGGGTCATATTTCGCTACTGATGCAAGCAAAAAAATATTTTAATGACGCATATTATTCAATATCTAAATGTCTACAACTTTTATATTTACATATTTTTGATAGGATAAATAGTGTGGATTCTACGCAAGTTTAAAGAAAATGCCGATTTTCACTTTTTTTGCAATATCTAGTAGGCAACGCATTTCTTTGGAAAAACAAGAGAAGGTCTGAAGAGGTAAGATAAATACCTCCATATTGTTCCATTTAACCGACCCTGTAACTCTTACCGTTTCCAAAATACCAATGGTGAGCATCGAATTTTGGACACACTGTATATTAATTCACAAATTGAAAATAAAATTGTAGGATAACTTTCTATGGATATGTTGTTCCGTACATTTCGCCTCGGTCGGACGCTAATGTAATTGCGTTATAGATAACTTTTTCAATGATAAGTGGATGCATCCATTAGGCAAACATTAAATATTTACTCTACGTAATATAAATACGACGATTTCAAAACTAAAAACATTAACACACATTTTTTCACATTTTCCGACAAATGATAACTACTTTATAATTAACTAAACGAAAATTTTATCTTCAAGCTAACTGGCATTCCGGCCGAATGTGAACAAGTTATCAAGAACAAATGTGTACTTGTACATTATATGTTATTCAAAGGTGTGTTTTTTTAAATTTTTGTTATGTATTGTTAATTCTGTTGAAAGACAGGTTGATAAACCAACCCTTAATGTGGAAGGCTGGATAAGTAACACTTAGTGCTGGTTTATAGCGACGTTTCGCATCACCATAGTGGATGCTTTTTGCTAGTTAGTTGAGTTTAATAATCATTTCTTTTTATAGCTTATATGCTGGTGAAAAAAATAAATTGTTTAATAATCCTTAACAAATTAAATCTATTAATTACACAACTTCTTTCCAATTAATAAAAACTTTAATCTCACACGGCAACGGAGACAGTAATACATTTCTATAAGTTGAGAGGTGATGGGATTTCTTTCGCGTCAACAACACCTGTGAAAAAAAAGTGCGATATTTTTAAATCACTGGATTTTAATTTTTTAAAAATGTAATTATTAGAATACGAGGATATATTGATATCTAGTTAGCCTAGACCAGTTCCTTGCATAAACAAAATATTGCGTTACCATAGCAACGAACAATAACTTATTAGAAGTGTCAGTGCAAAAGTTTGACGTCAAAAAAGTAAACCAAAGTCACGCAATAAATTAAATGAAAAAAGATGTCCACCGAAATTGTAAAAATCGAAAAATTGGAGTATCGAGCCATCATCAAGTACCTGTATTTAAAAGGGTTAAGAGGTAAGCAGATTTACGAAGATATGCTTAATACCCTTGGTGATCAATGTCCTTCGTATGCGACCGTCAAAATTGGAATGCAAGCTTCAAAAGAGGTAAATTTTCCATTGAAGATGATGACCGATTGGGAAAGCCAGTTTCTGTGTCAGTCCCCGAAAATATCGATGCAGTTCATGACATGATTTTATCAGACCGTCGAATTGGGCTAAAACGGATATCTGAAGCACTGAATATTTCATACGAACGCGTTCATCATATGGTTCACGTCAATTTGGACATGAGAAAAATTGCTGCAAAATGGATCCCCAAATGTTTGAATGTTGACCAAAAGCGTGCAAGGGTAGAAGCATCGCGTTCGATCTGTGCTCGATTTGAAAACGATGTAGACTTCTTAAACCGAATTGTTACTATGGATGAGACTTGGGTACATTTCTACGATCCAGAAACAAAGCAACAATCGATGGAATGGCGACACTCTGGTTCTCCAAGACCTAAGAAGTTTCGTGTCCAAAAATCTGCTGGAAAAGTTCTTGCTTCAGTTTTTGGGATTGCCATGGAGTAATCATGATTGATTTTTGGATAAGGGTAGAACAATAACTGGAGATTACTATTCGACATTACTGACCACTCTACGGGAAAATATTAAAGAAAAAGACGCGGAAAGCTATCCAAAGGTGTTTTGTTTTTGCAGGACAACGCCCCTGCACACAAATCTCATGTTGCCATGCAAAAATTCGTGATTTAGGGTTTGAATTACTAGAACACCCCCCTTATTCACCCGATTTGGCTCCGTCCGACTATCACCTCTTTCCTCAACTAAAAAAAGTTTAAAAGTCGTACATTTTCTTCCAACAAGGAGGTAATAGAAGCTGTGGAGGTCTGGTTTGCAGAGCAAGAAGAAACATTTTTTAAAGGTCTAGAGACGTTGCAGGTTTGCTGTAATAAATGTATCCAATTAAGAGGAGAATATGTTGAGTAATAAAATATTTTGACATTGAAATTTTGTTTGGTTCTATAGTAGGCTAAGAATTTTTCAATATATCCTCGTATGTATTACAAATAACGCATGTACAATATCAGGCATAAACAATAACTATAATAAACTAAATCAATAAGGTAAACAGTTACAATTAATAAGAAAATTAAAAACAACATAGTTACTATGATATCAATTGAAATAATGTACTTACAACAATGAAAACAAAAACAAAAACGTTTTGCACGTTAATTAATAATAGTAAAACTATCATTTTGACCTATTGCGACAAATTACTTTCTATGGAATTCCTACTGTCATTAAAAAAGCAATTTGATTTCCTATAAATTTGGTAATATTTAGTAAATAAATGTATTTGCAACCGGAAACATTACAAATTGGTAACAGCAAAACAGTAAATCAGCCAGAATCGTTTTTGATTGTTGTTATTGTAAAAACATTATTTCAATTCATATCATAATGAACATATTGCACTGGAAAAGTTTTATTTTAAATTAAAAAGTTTTGAAACAAATATATATTCAATAAAAATTTATAGTAAGTTGTTTATTCAAATCAATCATAGATAACGTAATAAAATTTAGATACAAATTTCCAGAACCAATTTCGTTTCAATTGAGAAAAAATTATTTTCGTTTTGTAGACAAAGTCTCTTCCATTTTAATTAATTTAAGTAGTGAATAGAATTTGTTTGTTAGTTGTAAGCGTTAAAAATAAAATAATTTGCAGTCGAAATAAAAGAACTGCTTATGTGAAACGTTTGGTTAAATTAGACAAAATATCACGCATTGCTCGTATTAAATTAGCGACATTCAGGTACTGCTAAGTAAGATAACAGCGATACCTGAAAAAACAAACTCAGATTTTTTTTTAGGGACAAAATGAAACAGGAAAACAGAAGGGAGAGTTATGATTGAGACGAAAGAACATTCTGAAGTTAAAATGTTGAACTGTTAAGACGTAAAATAAAAACGCAAAATTATGTTGAACTGTTTCAGACATTAAAATAAAAAGCGCGAGAATTCGAAGTTAACATATTGTTAAGACGTAAGAATAAAAAATGCGATAATTCGATGTTAAGAGATAGAACTATGAAAGGGTTAAAGTACAAAAGCGCGAGTATTGAGTGTTAAAACGTTGAACTGTTAAAACGTTAGAAGAAATAAAGTGAACAAATAATAATTAAGATCGACCCAGTGAAATTTTAAATCCATTAATTAAAGACGTTATGCATTTCCGAATGAACGTGTAAAAAGTAACTTAAAAGTAAATCTCCGAAAAGTGAATAAATTTGATTGTGAATAAACAATTAAGATACCAGCGTTGTTGCAGCCGCGTTGTTTCAGCTTGCGTTGTGAGAAGATTGTTATAAACAATTAAAAAATTAATAAAGAAAATTAATTAAAAGAATGGAGAAAATGCTGTCAACACCAAGGGAAGAAAGCAGTTTACGCGTCCTACGGAGGAAGCAATGCGCGGAACTAATTAAAATTTGGTCACATGTTACAGGTTAGTCTTATAAAATTGTGTAAATAAGTTAATGTTTGCGTTAATTATAAATAAAATTATTTAGTAGATTTATGTTAAAGACTTGACTTGCATGTAAAAGTAGGGTTTTATAATATATTTTTATGTTATGTGTTTTGTATTTAAAGATATGCTATGGATAAAATAAATTGTTGTTAAACTAATTTAATATTTCAATTAAAAACGTACCCAAACCTGAGATTAACAGAGAGTTAAAAATTTGAAGCTAAGTTTATAAAAAAAAAAAATTAGAGTCTCATGATAATTAAAAATTTGTTTACAATTTACAATCCATCGCAATATGTATGATATTTTAATTTTTCTTATTAATTGTAACTGTTTACCTTACGTTATTAGATTTAATTTATTATAGTTATTGTTTATTTGTGATATAGTAATATACACTACACAAAGCAATATTCTTATAATTACATTAAAAAAAATTTAAATCCATGGATGTAAATGTCGCATTTTTTTTTAACAGAGATTGTTAGCGCGAAAAAGGTCTCGTAATTACTTGTCTCTCAACTTATAGTTATGTATTGATGTCCCCGTTTCCGTGTAAGATTAAAATTTTTAATAAATGGGAGAAAGTTTTGTAATTCATAAATTTAATTTGTTAATGATTATTTACTATCAATACATATATTCAATTTGGTTCAGTCAAAACAGAAAATTTACATTTTGAAAAAAGATAGCAGGGACGATAAAAGGTTCATTTTTATCAACACGTTTCTCTACGATACATGCATTATTGTTTAGAATTTAATATATTTAATTTATTAATAATGAGGTTACGACTTCAAACTCTACTTATGTGAAATAAGTGCAAAAACTTCGGTCCTTTAATTTATTTATAACAACTGCAGAAAAAAGTCCACCTACAAATTTGATATTTATTGACCGCTAGTAGATATGTATAAGGTACGTACATGCCAACTTTTCTAACAATTGAACGCCAAATAAAAATTATAATATTTTAAACTCAGGTGTCTTGCTTCTTGCAACCGATAGTAAACAGCCATTTAAAAATTTTTTATATTAGAATATGTAAAACAAAACCCACGCACTTTGCTAACCTAGTTATAACTTAGACACTTATTTTATTCAATCTATTTAGTTTCTAATAGTCAATGATGATATACATAGAAATTTGGTGTACCGTGCTTCTGGAAGGTTGACAATTCTTTGCCAAAACGGTAACACACGTTTTCAAATATTAACTGCTGCATGTGATTGGCCCATTTTTAGACGTATATAATAGTGTGGGTATTGGATAGATAAAAAAATAGCAATTTAAAAACTTAAGTTGTAATTTTTCTGTTAACTTTTCAGATGCTACAATAACATGCAATGCGTGTGTAATCGAATTTAACAGATGGATGTTAGTATTCCAAGAACTATTACTTTTACTTTGAAGTAAGATGTTTTTTTTTAAACAGCGGTCGACCTAACTACTTTGGATGTCGTGTGTCTCGCGGTTTCCAGAAAATTACCTCTATATTTGTAAATGGAATTGGCAGATAGGAGAAGTTATTCACCAATTCAATTTCCTTGTCTTTATAAATAAATTTTTGCAGATTACACACTTACTTTTCCAGAAAGCAATAGTTTTTTTGTATGTTTACGTCTAGACCTTTTTATAGACACTAAATCCACCACATTTTTAAGCCGTTGTAATTTATAAACGTAAACTTACTTGAAACATCACCCTTGCATGTTCATTAAGTAAAATCGAACATAATAGTCTCATTGCTTTGTTTAAAATTAATGCCCGCCGATTTGTTAAAACATCTAAACATGTCATTTTTGTTTGTATATTAGTCGATGTCAACTTTATCTAAATTTCTCTATTCTTGTAAGTTAAATCAACATTTCTACAATTACGTTTAGTCAAAAACACACAGTTATGGATAATATATTCTAAAATATTATAATATTTTAAAAGTTTATATTGTCGATAATTGCAAATTTGTATCGCGAGAGTATAATTACACCGTCACAAGCTTTTTTCTTATACTGCTTTGAACAAATTTGAGGAAAAGAGAATTTTACTTAATTCAATGATTTATTTATTCGTATTTTTAATAGTTCTATTTTACCTTCCAAATTTTCTTTGAATTAATGTTTTATTTGAAGAAATGTTTCTGTTTTTTGAGTGACATAATTCAGTTTTTAACTAATTTTCCATCAGATTCTTAATACTTTCATTATTTTCTGCAGTTATCGCTTCTGCTACTATTCAGTAATTTTTCTCTCTCGTGTTTCACCAACTTCTATTTTTCTTTCAAGTTCTGGATATTTTTATTTCCAGTTCAGTGTATTTTTGTTCCTATTTTTCATTGATTATTTTCAAGTAATTTCTTAATGCTACAATTTCTTCGTGATTTATCAATTACGGATATTGGATTTTCTAAATAACTGTAAACTTAATAATTTATCTTTGCATGCACAAAGTTAACATTGAACTTTAAAGTCATTTGATAACGCTAGCACAATTTAGTTAGTATTGTACGTATGCATAAACAATATTTATTTTTTGATCCGCACATTTTACGGTAACAATAACCTATCGTACCTATCTATGGTGTTTGTTGATGACTCTGACACGACAGCAATATATTAAACGTGGGAATCCGTAGATACCCAATTACAATTTATACGAATCCTTCATCGTACTTGAAAAACAAACTCACTGTGAAAGGTAGTTAAACATTTTGCTGTAAATGTTTCTAAGTAAAACATAAAACATTGCATATAGCACTTGGCCAGGCGTAAATATCAACAGCAACTTTGTTAATTTATTTATTTATTCTTATGGTACATTTTGGATTGTTCTATTATTATGAATTATGTATGGTAACCCAGGTTAGTATAAACCTGTATTGTGTGGTGACGAAACCGTGTGCCATTGTGATTGGTTTGCCTTGGCAAAACATTTGCGTCAAGGTTTAGGAAAATCACTAAAACATAAACATGCCAACCATTAGCCACCTTAGTGTGAATATGTAATAATATTAGTTGAGTGTATAAATATTACAGAAGCTAAATCAGAACAGTAAGTTTTGCGACTCCGTACATAAGATATATCAATACCGCCATTGCATGACAACATATAATGGAATGGACCTGTCCAAGAGCCAGTCATGACAATGACGAAAAAATAGTAAGATAAAGAAATAACAAATAAATAAATGGAAGCACAGATTATCGAGACAGAGAATGTAAAATCTTGATTAACTTCACATCCGTTAAGTCATAAATGTTTACATATCAGCCTTAATATATAAATAGCTATTGTAAACACCTTTTAACAAATAAATAAATAAATCATTGTAGAGTGTAGAGTTAGATTAGAATTTGGGGTTTAAAGTGGTGCAGGGGATTATTACCATGTAAAAAATTTTCGGCAAATTCTGGCATATTGCACAGAGTCCTTGATTTAGCTTTTAACTATGCCACCGTGTCTTTTTAATCCTAAAACATATACACTCTATAATTGGTTGGATTTTCTATCTGCAAATGTTGGGCTAAAGTTATATTCTTAAGCTACTCCTGTCTGAACGCTTCTGACACCATTTAATAATTTTTTTAGTGTAACATTTTCCAATGTCCTTTCATACCTCTTCTTTAATTTTTCCCGAGATTATGGCTGAGCATCAATTTCTTTTTTTCTAAATTATATTTTTTCTTCTTGCTGTTCTCAGTGTCAGTCATGTTGTTCTTAAAATTTGTACATTTTTAATAATTACAATGGTATACATTGTAAATAATTGACACCGTTTTACAAGAACGTAACAGTTGCAATATTTAATTAACAAGAAAAAATGATTAGAAATAGTATAAGCATCTCAAACAGTAAGCAATGTATCGATCTCTACCAATTATCACGACTTTGCTTTGCCCAAATTGTCATCGATCGATAAACTGTTCTTGACATTTCTTATACTATTTCAATAGTTGTGATGGGGACCAAATTTACCTATTTTGGTTACTGATGGTTTGCAGTAGTACCACGGTTCTCTCAATAAAAAAATTTTTAATTCGAGTTTTTTAAGAAACTCTTTCGTAAAATTTCAGGGTCAAATTGAGTCCGTGATGATAAGAATACTTAAATCAACTAATTTATTTTACATGGATAAAATGCTTTTATAATAAACAAACAGTTAAAAAAAAACAATGAACTTAAAATCTAGATAATTACGTACATAGTGTGCATCCATACAAAAAATTTCAAACAGAAAAGTTTTAATTTTACCGATCTTTGTTTGAATTGGAAGATGATGAGGTTACCGCCGCCGTGCTGTTATCATGATCTTCTCGTCTCGTAGTTTGCATTGCACTATTACATTATCGTAGAACTTGATTGATTAATCATTTGAATTTTAATTGTGGCAGTTTTATATAATTTGCATGTTTAATGAATATGTAATTTTATCGTCGTGTAAATTTTGTCTATTCATCTTCGAAGTTCATACTCAAAGTGGTCAATGTTTTCGCTCAATTCTTGAATGCCGAATTTAGAATATCTGCCCGACACGCTCTTCTCTCTTCACAACATCAATATTATCTTTAAAAATTATTTTGCTCACTTTTATTCATTTGAATACATGCACATTTGCACATGAACTTACTAACTAAACAATTATTCTTCTGTAATTAAACGAAAATATTCGTTCATGTACAAACTAAATTATTTTGTAAATAAAAATATCGATTGGTTTTTTTTGAAACCTTAAACTCTAAATATACTTTGTAAATTTTATCTCTCATTTAAATGGAAACTTTTAATATAAATATTTATTTGATCATTTTCTATTTAAATGATATTTTTATTTATTAAAAAAATAACCTTTTACTGCAATATTAATGTATTGATTGTAGGGTTTGGCTGTTTATTTTAAATTTAAAACAAATTTGTGACGTCTCTATTTACATTTTTGAGAAGCAATTTGCTAGGTTTTCATTGACTTTAAAATGATTCAACCCAAAAGGTACTCTTCAAAATAAATGGTATATTGTTCAGATTGTGTTAACATAAGTATTCGTATCTACACCTCAAAATCTATGTTTTGTAAACCACGAGACCATGAAAGCAAATCTAGGTGAATTACAGCAGTAAGAAGAGATTTTGTGTTCAAATATGTTTTGTTTGTAGTTTTAATATGATATGAACCCAGATGTAGTTCCCCAAAAGTTTGATTTTTAGAAAGATAGAAAAAGAACTGCTAGTTGTACCTTTCACATATCGTTACCTAAAAAACGCCGAGAAAAAAACTGATTAAAGAAGCCGTTTCTGCGGTTTAATTCTGTATCGAAGAAAGATCTGGCGTGCATCTTTCTGCACATGAGTTTTAATATCACAACTAATGCCGTTGTTTTGATTGATATAAATTAGCTACATTTAAAGTGTTTTTTTTATGTAAATAAGTCAGATTTTAACTTTTGAATATCACGTATACCTACCCGAGCTATATTATCTATGATTAGAATACGATAACGTACAATTTTAATAAATCTAAAGCAATGAGACAGAAAAAGTTCAGAAACTAAGATTATACAAGGATCCTTAAGCTTCAATATACAGGGTTTTCAAACTTAAATCGGCACTATTGCTAACTTCGTTATTATTAGAGCTACATGGTCTAGTAGCATTTGTTTCTCTCATCACTATGTTGAAAACAGAATAAAAATCGAACATCGTGTTGTCAAATTGTTCCATGCATTTTTTCAAATGGGATACTCTGCCTTACAATATTTTAATCGATAGAAAATTGAATACTGTACAAAAATATCTCATTATTTTTTTATCTTAAAGTCAAAAATGACAGAGCTATTAATGATTTTTTCAAATAAGTTTAAAGTGGCTGTGATTTTATAAACTACAATCGTTTGTTGTATAAATGTCATCAGGATTAAAGTGTCAAATTGAACCGGCCATGTAGCTCTAATAATAACAAAGTTAGCAATAGTGCCGACTTAAGTTTGATAACCACTGTATATCTGATAAAAAAATTGTTAAAACCATATTTGTACCAGCTCTAAATCCAAATTGATTTAAAGAAAATATTTTTCCACAACCACTATGAATACAAATATGATCACATACATCAGATCAATTTAATTGCTTCTTGAAACTGAATTCTTCTAATGCCTTGAAAAGCAAGAGAAAATTGAAATACATTAAGGTACATTAAGCGATCATTACCTGACTTCTCACGAATGCTCCATTACCAGAAGAGACCTGATTATTTAGATGAAATAGAAAATCTAAATATTGTATTAACTTACTACACTTTTCACGTGTTATTTTAAGAATTAAACCGGACGGTGGCAAGTTGCGCACGTTGTTCTCGTTCCTACCATGAATATTTGCTTATTCTATTGAATTCACCAATGTGATGGTGTCTATATTGCCAAACAATAATACGGTATAATAATTTCTTTAATTTCTGCAAAATACTAGGAATTCAATTTGAGTTTGTTTAGTTTTTGTAAAATTTTCTGAACTGTAACAATCTTAAAATGTATTTATTATATGTGCGACGCTCAATTTTTTTTAGAAATTTTGTAATAAATTTTTTTGTATTTTATTTTATATGTATATAAAAATTTTTTGTGAATCAACCATATTCAAATTAACAAAAATAAAGGGAAGTTATTAGTAATTCGGAATCCACTACCTCCGGTGTGCTCTAAACTGCAGATTACATCTGAATGTATACATACTGCATGTGTTTTTAGTTTTTGAAATAACCAAAAATATCAAATAAAAAAAATAAACAAGAAAAAACCGAGGTAAAAACCTTGTAGCTTTATCTTGTTATATTTTATTTCTTATTACTAATAGGTGTTTAGGGTTTGAAATCATAACATGTTACCCTTTTGTAATTAACGTCGTTCGTTCTTATGACGAAATAACAAACAGAAATGTCCCACTTAATAATTTGATTATAAATTCTGACCTAATAATATTTTACTTCACTTAATATTAATTATTATCTAGTACATATAAAATGTAAATATAGGTATTCGTCTACAAACGCTAAAATATTATATTTATTTTCTCGTTTAAGTAAAACATTTCTAATAAATCTTGAATGTAGTTATTTGGCATAAAAGTGGTATACCTTCTCTGGCTTATACAAAAACACATAAACAGAGATTGCTTTTTGTGTAATATGAATTTCTTTGAAGTTGTACTAAATTTACATATTATGTATTATTTATCTGTCTGTTTAAGCACACTTCAGTATAAGACACTAGCAGCATCGTATTTCAAATAATGTTAATAATATCCGCAGTATTAATATTTAATGCCACTTTAGTGTATATCAAACTTGTCTTTAAAAAGAATATTACATTAGTATTTGTTATTTACAGTATATTAGATATTAAAGCAGTCAGTTGTTAGTACTTGAAATTGAAAAGTTTTTTGTAAAACTTGATAATTATGTTCAAAGCATCTCAAATTTTACGTTAATTATTACAGATTTTGTACAACTTTTCCGTATTAGTATAAATTTAGAATGATATTTTTTGGTCAACAAATTTTATTTAATTTAATTAATTGAATTAATTTAATTTTATAATATTTACACAAGTCAAAATTACAATTATAATCAATTAATTAAACCTAGAGAAGACAATTCTCATTAACGTTAACGAGATATTCTTCTATAGAATAGTACGCATTTGTTTGCATATTCATAGTAGGTTCCAAAATTATTCTTAGGATAGAGTAGACAATTGTATATACAGGGTGTTTCCTAAGTAATCTAAAATATTATATGGGGCGCTTCGTCACTCAATTTTAAGACGAAAAGTTCATATAAACATGTGTGATAAGTCTTGTCGTTAATGAGATAAGTGTTTTATTATTTTATTAAAAGCAACAACATGTGTTAAACATAAAGGAAAAATAGTATATTTCAGAGCATGTGTTCAAAATGTCCACCTGCAGCTAAAATGCAAGCATCTGCTCGATGTCTAATTGATTGACGAATACGTTCGAAGATACCAGGATTGTTACGAATAACATTACAGCCTTGTATGATACGATTTTGAAAATCAGAGGATTATGTCCCGGTGATCTAGGGGCCACGGGTGTGGAGATCCTCGTCCGATCCAATGGTCTGGAAAAACGTTATTTAAAAACTCGCGAACAATCACTGAAAAAATGTGGAGGAGCTCCATCATGCATGAACCACGTTATTCAAAGGCCACTTAAAATAAGCATGTTTTTGAAAACCAGTAGCGTCACCAGGAAAAATTAATTTCAAATACAATCAGAGCTGATTTATTATAAACAATTTAACACCCTGTATTTCATTAACGACAAGACTTATCACACATGTTTATATGAACTTTTCGTCTTAAAATTGAGTAACGAAACGCCCCATATAATATTTTAGATTACTTAGGAAACACCCTGTATACAGTGTGCAGCAAGATAAAGCGGTGGTTAGACGTACCTACCTATCGCGATAACTAAACGTAGCTCAAAATTGACATAGAAGGGGTTTTGAAAAATGAACTATTTATTGAAAATATTAGCATCCCTTTGCCACTTCTGGTTATATTCTGAATATTACTCCACACATCTTATAAATAAAATGAAAAGTTATGCGACGGTTTTCTCTTCTTTTTCATGTACCGTGTCCAGGTTTTTCAGTCTCGACGTTGGCGATCACCTCACCGAAGGCAGTTTTGTTCTTTGCCTTTCTAAACAACTCTTCTGCACCCCGGATGCCAGTCCATTCGCGAGATGTTTCTTAACTAAGACATCTGCATCCTTCCTACTCCCGCGGCGGCCCTCTATTTTTACCCTTCATTATCAATTGAAGCAGCTGGTACTTCTCTCACTTTCAATATATGTTCCAGATAAGAGACTTTCCTGCATTTCCACCTTATTCTCCACGGTTTCCAAACAGAAAATTTTAACTCTCCTCTGCTTCACTTTTTTGACAAATTAGAGTTAGTACGTTATAATAAAAACAAAAAAATTTTGTCCGACGACTGTCCGTCCGTCCGTTTGTAAACAAGATATCAAGTCCGATTTACATGAAACTTTGCATATGTGTCCTATTTATAATTCCGGAAATCTGATTAGATTTTGGACATAATCAATCTAAACTAAAGGGTCGTTAACCTACACCGCAGATTTTGAATTTTTAAAATTATTAACTTTGTACATTTTGTTGTTTCAAAATAATTTAATTTTACACATAACTTTTGGTTAAATATTTTTTAGGATTGTACTGATTTTAGTGTAATGAGTATAATGTGATATTGCCAACATTTAGTGAACTTTTTGCCAGCCGAAGACAAGAGAAGAGGTGTTTCTGGCTACTTTTGAGTGTTGCAAAATCAATGATTATGGATGGAAGACCGAGATAATGTTTATCAACATTGCAATTGTTAAAGATGTTAACGGTGATGTTTGCAGTTTTTACATTGGAAATAGTCCTGGTATTAATTTATTCGAGTCTGTTGTACCACCTACATTTATTATTAACGGTTCTTACTTGGTTTCGGAATACAACTATTTTGATGTGGAAAGACCTTCATTTTCAGACCGCTATGTTTTTTTAATATCTACAAAATTTCCACCTTGATTTGCCTAACAAAGTGGCTGAATTTCGCCAGTTGATTACATAATCTTCAGTATAACGTACAATTTGGCCACCGCTGAAGTTGAATCTTAAACTTCATACGGTAGATTTTAAATTGTTTCGTAATTAACTTTTGATCTGAGTCAAGTAAACGGGGAAGCATATTGAAAATTGCTCTAAACAGGTTGACCAGTTATAGTCGATATTAGTCAGTCGTCAGTTTTTCTCATGCATGTTTGTTGGAGAACAGGTACGGACAGAAGAACAATTAGCACGTTCAAATCTAATTAATACTGCTTTCTCAAATAGAATGTAAACAATTCTTGATTGCTTCAACTTCATTACAAATTAAATTTAAATATTTTTTCTAATATCGTCTTTCTTACTTTGTTTTTAAAATTACACATTGAGAAACAGAAGCAAAGTAACGCTGAACTACTATTACCATTTTCTACAACCTAAGTTTTTACAAATGAAGAAACAACACCAAGTAGGCCACTGAAAATTGTCAACGCAAGATTTGACCACTTAACATCAATTTTGCGAGAAACTCTGAAACTATGTCAATTTTAGTATAAAGGGGATTATTATTATTTGCATAACTTTAACCCTAAGGTAAGAGTTGATTACTTCCAAAATTTAAACGAGGTCAGGTGTAAAACATTACACAGTTCTAAAGGCCTTTCAGTCCACTGTTCGGCAGTTTTCATTTTTTAAATACGATCATAAATTCCTGAGGAAAAATCGTTTAAAAAATTTTATTAGGTGTTACAAATTACGAACAAGTGGGCTTAAACAATTGATGGAAATAGAAATATCAGTTTATTAAATACTCAAAGTGAGTACCACCAACTTCCATGCAATGATATATAATTTTTCAAAATGTCTTCGTACCTTTTGCAACATTTGTGCAGTAACCTGACGGCATTTACACGTACGATACGTTGTCGTTATCTAAAGTTTCTGGTAGCGTGGCATAAACTTTATATTCAATTAGCCCCGCAAAAGAAATCTAAAGGTGATCTGGTGTTCTTGCTGGCCATTCGATAGCACCTCTTCGTCCAACCCATCTTCCAGGAAACTTACGGTCAAAAAAGCTGCCTAACAATAAATGCAAAGTGAGGGGAAGCTCCGTCTTGTTGGAATATCAACTCATGTTCCATGTAACACTGAATAGTTTCTATAACTCGGTTAGCATTGGAACGATGTGATCATCTAACAACGATAAGTACATTTCACCGATCAAATTACCGGGAAGAAAAAGGATCCAACAATGAGATCATAATAAATACCTACCCAAACGTTTAATTTCAGGATGTTTGTATGAGTTGGATGGAATAGCCTTGATTATTATCTGACTAGTAACGACAATTATGACCGTTGACTGTACCATTAACAAGAAGAACATTCGTCGGAAAAACAAATGTTAAACAAAAAATTAACAATTATTTGATTAGTCACAAACTGCAAGAGACGGTCGTAGTCATCTTCATTGAGCTCTTGTACCAAACTAATTTTAATTGTGGCTTCCGAATTAAATATTGGGCTTTCTTTAGGGGAGTTTGGCTTTGGAGGATGAGTCATCATTCTATACCATAGATTTTAGTTTGCCGACGTTTCGACTAAAAAGTCCGGTCTTTTTCGGCCAAAACGTCGCGTCGGTTGACAATTTTCAATTAGCCACTTTTATATACTTCACTAATGAAATAATCAATCTAACTTTACTGATATTTCTTATTACTCTTTAGTTTGATTAGTAATAAACTCTGTAACATAATGAACTAAAAATTCTCTGGCTGTATTGTATTTTTTTTTTCATGTAGATAAGCAGATATATAGGTTTCAATTGTTGAAAAGTTGACAGCTATCAACAAATTCAAACTAACAACGCAGGCTGCCAACTGTCAAAATTGTGATTTGTTGTATTGTCTACTACTTTTTTATTTCGTCTTCAAAAATCTAATACCATTGTCGTGTTAGGTATTTGACAGCACGATAACTCGGGCTCGGGCCTAAGACCGAGTAATTTGCGCTCTAAAATACACCTACCACGTTCTAATGAAAATACATATTTTGCTTTCTGACAATGAGAATTTAGCTTGTTTTCACTGACGTACTAATGTAGTGTAGTAGTCGTGTAACGGCTTAGCAGTTAGACAATTTAACTATTATAGTCCGATATTAAAATGTTAAATTTGATTTTACAAGTTGCTTCGAGGTGCGCACATTTTTCATAAATGTGGATTTTTTTCTGTCGATCTGATTTTTACTCCACATCTTATAAAGTAAAATTTAAGGAAAACCGACGTTTAGATTTTTGTAACACTTTGGATATGGGTTTTATACATAACTGTGCAGATCTGATTACGATTTTGGGGCCAAAAGAGACGTTAACCTAGATAGATTTTTGTAAATATTGTAAAATTACGAAAATTGATAATTGACTTTTATCAGTATGGGTGCGATGTGACTAAATAGTTTTTTGAGAGTTATAATTTCTTTTAATCCAAACTTCACTTTTTCCCTATGTAGAAAAAGTCAAATATCTTATAATGAGATCTATCAATTATCATAACACACTATGTGTTGGCAAAAAATGACAATCCCGAATTGCTGGCTGCAAGTTCAGAGGTTGTACAATAGCAAACAAACACTGAGAATCAATCGACAGCTGTTTCGTCCTTTTTGGGACTCTTTTCGAGTAGAGAGAATTCGAGTGTAAGTTTACTATTGTACAAATGCGTGTTATATATTATTACAAATTCTACAGGCAATTGGTTTAATGTTATTGAAATATTTTATGTCAGATTTTCTAAATAATACAGGGTGGCGCAAAACTTCTGGCATTGGAGGAGTTAGTAAAAAAATATAATTTTAAAATTTTTCACATTTAATACAGTTACTGAGTCTACATTTTAAAAAAATTTTGGTTTATACAGGGTGTTTCAAAGAGTCGCGGCAGCATAAACATACATTTTTTAAATAAAACATACCATATTTTCTTTAACATTCAAAAGATCTCATTAAGAGCTTTAAAAAAAATATACCATATTAACATATTGTACAGGGTATTTTAGATGATACAGCTAATTATCGGTAAAAATGACATATACTTTAACGCTCTGTTATAAAGTTACATGAAATAATTTAACATGTAGTTTTTAACATGTTATTTCTAAGTCATTAACTGTATTTAATATTAATTATTATTGTTGGAAATTTTATTCAATACAGGGCGAAGCAAAATGCAAACCAAACAATATCTTAAGATTTTTTTAGTGGACCATACTATATGTCTTTTAGGAATTGTTAGTACAATTAATGTAGTATATAGGGTATAAGTTAATAGAAAACGGTAAATATTTTATGAAAACCGAAAAGCATTGTATTTTTACGTACCAAAATTAAGGTAGCAATTTTTCACATAAAATTTATTGTACATTTTTTGGGTTAAAGTTAGGGGCGTCAAACTTTTGATTCTCATTATGTAATAGTTCTTTAAAGATAATTCTTATATACAGGGTGGCGTAAACGTCTAGTATTGAAAGATAACATGGTTGGAAAAATGTAATTTTCAAAATTTGTCACATTTATTACAGTTTTTGAGTACACATTTTAAAAAATATTTTTTTGATTATACACTGTGTTTTAAAAGTCGTGGTAGCATAAAATTACTTTTTTAAAAGGGAACACACTGTATTTTCTTCAATATCATCAAGAGCTTTAAAAATATATAGTATGTCAATATATTGTACAAGGCATTTTAGAAGGTTTAGCTAATTATCAGTAAAAATGATTCATACTTTAACGGTCTGTTACAAAGTAACTTGAAATAATTTCATATACTTTTAAAAACATGTTATTTTTATGTCATTAGCTGTGTTATTTTTAATTACTTTTTATGTTAAATTTTTCCCAGTTACTTTATAACAGAGCGTTATTTTTACTAATAATTACCAATATTTTGTAAAATAACTGGTACAATACAATGACGTGCTATATACTTTTTAAAGTTCTTGATGAGATCTTTTTGAACCTTAAAGAAGATATAGTGAGTTGTATTTAAAAAAATGTAATGTTTATGCTGCCCCCAACTTTTGAAACACCCTGTATAATCAAGAATATTTTTCAACTGCACATTCAAAACTGTACTAAACGTGACTAATTTTAGAAAGTGATATCTTTTTCCCAACAATGTTATCCTCAAATGTCAGAAGTTGGCGCTACTCTACTATATACACAAGTGATCTTCAGAGTACTATTACATAGTGAGAACCAAAAGTCTGTAGCCCTTCTATAACTTTAACCTCAAATGTACAAGAAATTGTATGAAAAAATTTAAGATACTTTAAGTTTTGTACGTACGACGGTCGTCATCAAATATTTACCGTTTCCTTTAACTTATATCCTACATATACTACATCGTTTAAAAGCTAATTAATTCTGCTAACATCCCTGAAAAAAACATATAAGGTGATTGGTTTATTTTGAGATATTACTTGATTTGCATTTTGCTTCACTCTGTATTAATGCAGAAATACCTACATGTTCAATTATTGGGTGTCAATTTTACTGTTAATTACCTATATTTTTTAAAATATCCTGTACAACATATTGACATTCTATATTCTTTTAAAGCTCTTGATGATATCTTCTTAACACCCTGTAAATCAAAATTATTTTTTAAAATGTGCATTAAGTAACTGTACAAAATGTGACAAATTTTAAAAGTTATATACTTTATTAACTAACTTGTCCTCCGATGTCAGATATTTGCGCCACCCTGTATAAATTTTTACATCTGTATGTTTAATTTTTTAAACTACAGTCAGTACAGTCGCGTCTCCATGAAGTAATAAAAATAAAATGCGGTTTTGGCATAGATTTTGATTTTGAATGTTAACAAAGCAATGAATATCATAAGGAATCTCTTTATTTCCAAATCAAAGTGGTTTGGGTCTGCTAAAGGCAAAGTACTTAAGAAATAGTTATCGAAACAGCGATATATAAATGTTTAATTATAGTCGCCAAACAAAAACAATTAAAACAAAAAAAATTGTTAAAAAATATTTCTAATAAAAATGGAATTTATTTACGAGAATAAAATTGTCTTGCAGACTTTAATGGTTACAACTACTGAAACCAACTTCAATTGTATGCAACTCCACTGTAGATGCAATTTTAAATTGAATAAAAAAACTGAGAAATTTTCATGTTTTATTTGCATTCATTACATTAAATTAACATCTGAATTAATAAAATATCGCCTGTTTAACCAACTAACTTTTTGTATAAGAAACATCAATATCAATACGTATCACCTAGTATTTAATTGAATTATAAATGCAGAAAATTATATTTTTATATTTTTCATTTCTACGTTTACTTTTAATTTAAAAAGTTAATTCGGTACGATTCTGCACCTAATACTTTATTTGCAAAAAAATGCTATATGATATGTTTGATATGTTTATTTAAATAGGGTATAGATTAGATTGCAAATAAAGAAGTGCTGCAAATAGAAGAAGATATTTATGTCGAGCGCAAATACATTTTGAATTTGCTTCTTCATAGAATCTCTTGGGAAACAAGGTATGGAATTTTTCGTTTATTAGATATGATATAAGTTAATTTAGTTGTATTCAACAGAAGTGTCTCAAATCGTTTTATGAACCCTCTTGAAGCAATTTTAAAGGTAAGATTCAGTAGTTATCAGTATACAATAAATCTATTTTTATATTAAATTTAGTTCTAAAATAAAAAGAAGCTTCAGCAAATGTTTTTTTATTTTAATAGCTCTACGTTTTTTTAATCACTTGCTTTTAGTTAACACTTGTTTTTGGTTAATGTGTTAAGTAAACTACAAAATCCTACACGTTTATGTGTAGGGTTATTAGAAGTACCTTAACTAGTGTTTGGTTTAGCTAAAGGAAGTACAACATTAGGGTTTTCAATGACAATGTTGTGTAACTACGTTACGTTTGAAAAAATTACACTCAATGTTGAGAAACGTGCTCATGAACGAAACAAAAAAGTGTTAAATATACGTTTTCATGTACACATTAAATAAAAAATTAAATTCTAGTTGTAGTTAAAGTGTACAATGAAAGGTTTTAATTGAAGAACGGAGGGTGAGAGGTGGTGGTGAGCTTGCTACTTGGCGGCAGGACAATAACTCGGAGTAGCGGAACTGCGAGGCAGGATAATGCACCGCAGCAGGCTATAAAGAATGACTTGTGATCAAGCCTGGTCGTTAATTATATAACAGCGTCTTCGGAAGGCAAACACAATTATCCTGAGGCCATTCTATTCCTGCCACGCTCGCTCGATCTTAAAACACCATCACATTGTAAAATTACCTACATAAAACTTGTCGTGTCAATATTTTCTCGGAAAACATCCACTTATAATAGACGTATATATACATACAACAATTTCACCTAATGGAAATTCTGTTCAAACAGGTCTAGCGTAAATTAGAAAAAAAGTGTTTGTAATATTGTCAGCCTTGAGTGTGTTTTATTGCATTCATAATTGCACAGCTTTTCGCCATTTTGTCAAGTTTCAACCCAGTTATGGAATCTGGTAATAACCATTTTTGCTCTTAATCTTAATTATATTAAATGTTCGTAAATTTAAAAACGTTTTTCAACTATTAAGTAGAACTTTTATATTTTCGATTCGAAGTAAATATATTTAATCATGTTTATTTAATTTTTGAAATTACATTGAACTATCTTTTGAATTCTCATTTAATAAACCCATTTTTATAATCACGACAGCTTGAGCAACACTACCAGTACCGATTTCAAACACTAAAGAGTATTAATATTTAAAAATCTACATTCAATTAAATCTAAATCACCAGTTGCTTCAAACAACGAAGAAAATTACACAATTAAAATTAATTGTAGACAAGTACTTTTTCTTATTGTTTGAAAGCAAACTATAAATGTCACAAAACAGTACTACAGCAACAATATTTATCAATAAAATTATACAAACATATTGCTTTTGTAAGATAAAACTTGACTTATTTATATTGTGAATGTATTACTTCAAAACAATTTTTTGGTATACAAATATGTTGAAGTTAAGCATGTGTACGCATAAGAGCAAAACAAAGTCGAGTTGAAATAAGGTACAATTTACTTAATTTTCTTATTTAAGTTAAACATGTAGGCTGAAATATTTAAATTTTGTGCTTTAAAATATTTTGTTTTGCACTGTTATGAGCCATATAGACTTGAGCTTTGTACAAAGCGTACATTCACTATAAGTGTTTGTTTAAACCAGTTTATTATGAAGCAAAAATGTTACAAATTAATGTAAAAAAAAAGTTTAATGTTATTTTATTCATTACTGTGTAATAAACTAACTGGCTGGCAGTAAATGTTGCTTGTAGACGTTATCGTAAATAATTTATTTATTAGTGTGAACAAATATTTCTTGTTTACAGAGATCATTCGATAACGACACTTATTAATTTTTTTATTTTGAAACGATGGATAAACAAATAAAATAAAATTGGTACTATTAATGCACATATTTATTGTAGTTAAGTTTTTATCCTACACGAATGTAATATGCGATTTTCGTAGCTCCATAGGGAGGCGATGCATGTGTCTAGGCGCGAAAATTCATGGTTTCCAGCTATTTTTTTGTTTCGTCCATGGTGGCGTATCATCCGTCTTTTTCTGTAGTCGTTAAAAGTGTTGGTTGTTTCGCACATTGTAACATATTACCTTTCTATACACTCCTTGTGTTCTCGTCTGGTTTAAATAAAAGTCTATAACCAATGAACATCGTTTGGATCTCTGTTGGATGACGTCTCGATTAAGAAGAAACAGTTGATGCTTCAGGTGGCAACGAGGATGGATTCTCCTGGACAAAAATAATTTATCTTGTTTTTAATAAATATTTCTTTGGTTGTTCCACTATTTACGTCACCCTCAGCAACCTTAAGTCAAACTAGTATGTTACTTGGCCATGGGAAAATTGTGTCACTAGTGTCAGTAGCACTTTAAACAATCCTGTTTTATTTAAACATTACCAATAATTAAACAAAGTTATATAATATTAAATAATTTTTTTTTTTGTGTACGTTTTGTTTGTGTTGTAGAATAATAGTATATTATATTATTTTTTCCCACTACTAGCCAAATTTAAGCCAAAATAAAAAATAAACATTTTTCTTGTAAAAATCAAATAACAAAGGTATGAAATAAATCAAAAAGCATTAAAAGCTACATACGTTTGATAAACCAACTACAACTGATTCACTAAACACTTGTGTGACATATTTCACCTTCATTTTCAGAAAATTATTCGGAGTAATATGTAAATTAGTTGATTTAGGAATAATCTGCAGTTTAAATTTGTCGGCATGTAGAAATTTTGAATGTCTTTCCAAGACGCTTTTATTGTTATTAAAGATTATACCGTATTTAATCAAGTTATTTTGCACCGACTTTAATAAATAAGGGGACATCGAAGAAATAATAGATTTTCTTATCGTTGACGAAGGTATGGTTTCAGGTGATACATCTGGCAATACGTAACGG